>JAHBCN010002756.1:0-85537 GCA_019359885.1 Listronotus oregonensis
CTGATATTAGGAGGAACTTTCGTAGAACTTCAGAAGACGACGTTTGCACCATCCATAGCGCGCACCAAATACTCCGCAGGTTCTTGAAAAGGTCATATTCGTGTTCAGCGACCATAAAAACCCCTAGAGTAAAGAAATTGGGCTGATATTAGGAGTATTTGTCGTAAAACTTCAGAAGACGACGTTTATACCATCCTTAGCGCGCACCAGGTACTTTGCAGGCCCTTGTTAATATCATATTCGTGTTCAGCAACCTCAAAATCCTTGAGTAACAAAATTTGGCTGACATTAAAAGGAATTGGCGTAAAACTCCAGAAGACGACGTTTACATCATCCTTATCGCTTTCTAGGTACTCCGTAAGCCCTTGCCAATATCATATTTGTGTTCAACGACATCGAAAACCCCCGAAAACTTTAAAATGCATTATAAAAATGCATTTTTTTGATGCACAAATGCAGTTTTTCATACCCATTAATTAAATTTGTTCACAAAGTTTGTTGACGTTGATACGAATCGAATGCAAAAAACCGCATTCAAATCCATCTTACTGCACAAAAAATCCCTTGTGCATGTCTTCGTGTAATCGACTATTAAGGTGAAAAATAAAATCAGTTAAAAATAATTGTTATTTTACAATTAAAATATTTTTGGTAAAATTGACGAAATGGATTGGATGGTGGAAATCTGATTTTTGATAATATTTTGCAAAACTCTAATAAGGCTATAGGGAAACTAGTACCACAAAACTTGACAGAACGGTATAAAACATATTTTTTTTTCTGAAAGTGAAAATGTAAAAATAGAGTAGATTTCGTAAACGAAGTCGTAATTATTTCTTATCTTTACAACCTTGTAAGCCTATATGCACGAAGTTAAATTATAATTTAGTAATTGTCAGCTTTTAACTTATTATCCTAAAAAAAGTTTTACCGGACTAGTCCGGTAATTTTTTTTATCGGTAAATGGGTAACAGACTTCAACGCGATCTGCTGACCTAAGGGCGAAGCATACTTCTCTCAACTTACTGTGTCACAGAGCTGAAATAATGTTAAAAACGTTTTGGAAATGTATGCCCCATACTTTTACGGACTGTTAACAATAGTGTAGTTAATTTCTTAACTAACTTTTTAGAGGTATCCACCTTCGACTAGCTTGTCTGATGAGATCTGATATAGATGGGAACCGGTCACGAGATGTCGTTAGGTAAAATCTCCACAAAGTAAGTTAAGAAATTAACTATTCTTTTTTTGACCGAACTTAACACTGTAAAAGTTTACTTGCCAGACTAAAACCAAGTATCTAAAAGTATGTTTTACAGTACAGTATAAAATAAAAATTATTTTAGTCTTCGAAACCCATTAAACTACTTTATTCGTTGATCCAGAGAATAGCGGTGTTTCAGTGCGGCAGAAGCCGTTATGCCGTATTTTTTTATGCCTTAAATTTCTTAACTTCTCTTCTCCAAAAAATCTAAAACTACTTACCAGAGCTGGTAGAAATCGAATTCTTTCGGAATCGATTACCTTTTAAAAATAATATCCGTGATCCGGATTCGTTATATAATTTTAAAATGATCCGAAGTCGACTTCTTTTTGAAAGATCCGATCGATTCCATATATTTCCTATTTGAGATAAATCGGTTTATAAATGCCAAAATTTGCCATTTTAAATACGCCCCTTTAGATCTCCAAATTTTGACCTAAGTTAATTAATTTCCAGATTTTGACCTTGCACCTTTAAAAACCCTTTTATCCTGAATCTGAGGCAAATATGTTTATAAATGCCAAAATCCACCATTTTAAATCTCCCATTTTAAATTTACAAATAACCTAAGATTTTTAATCAACATTACATTGATTTTCGAAAGCAAAGATGAAGAATTTCCGCCTATTAAAATCTTTAAACAAGGAAACACACCCTACATGTGATTTTTAACCAGAATATGTTTTTTTCTACAGGTCCAGAGAAACAACATTTAAGAGCATTCATTATCAGCTGATCAAATTCAAATCGTGCTTCGACGGTAATGAACGAACAACCCACCTTTTCGTAACCACTGGCAACAATGTACGGTCGCTATGCCAACCGCCACAAACAATTCTTTCTGACCAGGGTTGGATTTTATTTTTTACATATAAGTTTTTATAAACAACATCCTTCGCAATTCAATACGGTCTTAGCGACATTTTTAGTTTATTGAGAAAACTTACCTAGTTTAATTTAAGCTCAATTTTTTTTATTTTCATATTCTATGTTTGTGTGGTTTATTTTTTCTCCTTTGGGTATTTTAAAAAAGGAATTATGAAAATTTTAAACAAATTATAAATAAATACCACGTAATAATATATGTAACAACAAATTTAAATAAACTTTTAAAAAGCAATTATTAAAAAATGTTGAACAAATAATAAAATATTCTCACGTAATAATATAACACAAATTTTAATAAACAAAAAAGTTTAAAATGTTTTAAAACATTATAAAATAATATTACCTAATAATATAAATAACAGCAAATAAACTTTAAAAAATGTGCAATAATAAAAAAATGAAAATTAAAAATAATACCTAATAATATAACAAAAAATAGGCTTATATCAATAAACATATATTTCCTTCAATATAATATTTCTAATCAGTTATATCTGGGACATATTCGACTAATATGTTTTAAAAAATTTATTTGCATTAAATATTGTTTGTAACTCGCGTGGGTTATTCGCAGCGCTTTGATTGGTAATGCGCTGCAACACGCCCACTCCCCTGTGGGCAGGATATCAACCTGTCCTGTATACTTTTCAGTAAATAGTTTTACCCTATCAGGGGACGGTCTAGAGGTGCATCAGTTATGGGCTCCCACCCGTGTTATGAATGGGTGGTACCAACCAAACTCCAAAATTGAGGTGAACTCTGCTTCGTTTTCAGAAAAACGCCAGTCAAAGTGGGAGGACGCTTATGAACCGAATAGTTTTATGCCTTGAGTATCAGACTTGCGTCCAGAATTTAATTTCTATCTTTTTTTTAAACGTTTGTTTTTTTTTATTGGTATTAAAAAAAATACTTTCCATTCGTAAGTTTTAATGAATAAAGGCACGTAAAATGCATTTTTTAATTTTTTGCAATTTTTTATAAATAAATTATAAATTTAAACAAAATTTTAAACAAAAAAAAGCACATCTTCGACGGGACTCGAACCACGGACCGTCTAGACGCAAGTCTCAACTGAACTCAAGCGTCTAATTCCAATTCCAATTTAATAATGCTTTATTTATTACTAATTTAAATTTACAATACATCTTAAGACTACATATATATACAATAAGTATATCTTCGCGCTCCTCCTTGTACCTTTTCAGGTTTTGGAGGAGAGAATGCCGGTCAGTGGAACTGAGCGGGGGCGAGATGAGGCCCGGTGGTAGTCCAAGTTGTTTTTAGTTTTGCAGGATCAGTCTCTTCCCGGTGTGACCTTTAAGAGCTGTTCAATGGTTTATTAGAGATCGTTTAAAGTTGTTAAGTTTGGTTATTGATTTATTATGAATATTTTGTCATTTAGTTTGGTAGAACTCAAGCGTCTGATTCTCATGCCGTTAGGCTACTAGCTTTTCGTGTTCACGTACAAACTATTCGGTAGATAAGCGTTCTCCCATCTTTAACTGGAGAATTTGTGGTTTGGTTGGTACCTACCCACACTATAAGCACGCCAAGTGGGAGCCTTGATGCACCTATCAGACCGTCCTCTCGTTAATTTGTCCAATTTCTACAACCAACATTTCAATAAGGTAAAATAGCGAAAAAATGGTAATTATTTACAAGTGGCGTCAACCCTATTTTTGGCCATAGGTGAAAAATTAACATTTTTAATTCTGCTTGTTTTTACTGCGCATTTATGATTAAAATGTCGTGAAAGGAAAAAATAAACATTTCGATAGCTTTTTTGTATTCAAAATTTGAAAAATGATTGGTTTTTGTGTTTATATTTCTATCTTTTTTTAATGTTTTTGATATTTATTTTTTTTAAACATAAAAAAACGAACAATTTGAAAAAAAAATATTACAAATGTTAGTATATTAACTACAAAGTCAACTTTAAAATTTCAAAAAATCGGTCTCGCGACTAGATATCGGCGAAAATACTAGATTTCTATTTTATCTTTTTTGGGTGATTTTCATATATTTAATATATATATATATATATATATATATATATATATATATATATATATATATATATATATATATATATATATATATATATATATATATATATATATATATATATATATATATATATATATGTATATTAAAAAAACATATAAAAAAGCGAAAAAAATAACAATAAGCTTGAATACAATGAAAATAAATGTTATTTAAGATTATTTGCAAAAATAACGATTTTTGCACTTTCAAAGTTGATTTTTTAATTGAAATATTTTTCTTTAATTTTTGCTATCACCACCATGAATTCGCCGTAAAAAACGAAGAATTTAAAAAAATAATGATCCATTAATTCATCTATTTTTTATGGCCAAAATCGCTGCGATTTATCCTAGGATCTGACGGACTGTCCGGACATCACTCTAATAAATTATAAAAACCCTAATTATAAGCCTTTCATAACGATATCATATATGTAGATAGACATAACCGTTTTCTGTCACATTTATTTTCCTTATTTTTAGTCCGTCCCATCTTTAAAAATGCAAATCACATTAACACACTTAAATATTAAATATTATCCAAATCTGCTAAAAATAGACATGAAAATCGCCCCCGATGTCAACCGCGTCGGTATCCTATGAGCTTGCTGCGTTGCCAAGATGTATTCATAATCTATGGGCTTCGTTTTTTCTCCCAATTTTTTTTTTATTACGGAATTTAAAAATTGTTAAAAAACTAGGGGTTTATTTAAAATTTTGGACTCTTCATAAATTATGGGGAAAATGGTAAACAATAAGGGAAAGTATTTTAAAAAATATAAATATTATATAATAACAAAAACTAAAAAAAAATATAAAAATTGGTACTTCTTAATACCTTTCCCTCATTTGTCGATATAATTGGAATATATTTCCAAAATTTTGTTTAGTTTCGTTCGTTAGTTTTGGTGCCATTCTTTAAAAGAAAATAGCTTGTAAACAGCAGGTATGAATCCTCTTAAATTAAACATTTTTCTTCGTAACCAAAGAGATAACCCCAAAGGATTTTATTGGATATTTTTTTCTATTTAGGGTGTCTTACAAAAATGAATTTAAAACTTTAATACATATTTATATTCGGCAAGCAGAGAAATTATTAAACGGTACTTGTGAAACTTTCCGTTAAATTATAAAAAGATGTCCCATTTATAAGTGGCTTAAGTTTCTCAAAAACGGTATAAGTTATCGATAATTTTCAAAAACTATATGAAAGCCAACACTTAAATCTAGGCTTCTGCTGTAATAATTTTTTAAATTTGAATTTAGTTTTTTATATTTCCTTGAGTGAAAGTCACCCTAAAATCGGTTATGTTTAGATATTATTTTCTTTTAACTCGACTCATATTTCCAAAATCCGTTACAGCAGAGGCATAGATTATTTCCTTACCTTTAAAATGGTGTATAATTTATGTCATTTAAGTGAAAAATAGTTACCGAAAAACGTTATCTCCTGTAGGCTTGCAATTGGAAACAACATCGCATCGATACACCAAATTTGGAAAAACCTAAATAAAATATAATATTTTTAATGCGGCTTTATGAAAATAATGGTCGCCCGATCCCTAAGGTGTAGCGTAAATGCACTCTTAAGTTTATCGCAAGTTTTGAAATACAGTTTAATTGTTCAATTTAAGGGTCGTTTTATGTTGATCTTAAAAATAACATATTTAAATTTAAAGAATATTTATTTACCAAAAACTAATTTTGCTAAGAGTTGCAACAGTTTAAAATGAGGCTAAAATTATATTTCGGGGCTCGGGCTCCGTGCCAAAATCTTTGACGCTTGAGTTATTATCTGGATTATGTAGTATTCGTGGTTCGATAAATAGTAATCGATTCCCTGAATTGGATTTCTTTTTTCATTAAAAAAGGAATCGTAATTTGTATTGGTAATTCGATTCCTTTACGAGGATCCGGATCCGTAAATGGATTCCTTTTTTGAAGGACCGTCCCAGTTCTGCTACATACCTACAAGAAGCACTAAACAACAGATATCTTTTTGTTTAAAATATTTTTTTATTCATAACAATAGCGGTATTTCATTTTTTAAACCGAATAAATAGAGCAAGTTGTGTGCTATGATTTCTCTTATATTTTCTTTTTTCGTTAAATTAACTTCCTTTTTAAACTTAAAGAAGGTGTCTGCATCCAAATACTTAAAATTTATCATCCATTTGCTGGATAAACATTGGAAACGATTCTAAATAAAACGAAATATTTATTTTACCATCAAACTGAACGCATTGCAAGTGACGGTGCAGCATAAACTAAACGAGCCAGAAAAATAGGATGCAAACCCCATATCTACGTTCAAGCCGATAAATTTATTTTCTGAATACAACCAGCCGAGAATATGGCATTAAAAATTTTTTATTACCTTCGCGCGCATCCTGAATCTTTTCATAAATCACAAACGATGACAGCCGAGTCCTTCCGATAAAACGAACATATTTCATCTGTAATTTATTTAAAAAAATAAAGGGTAATTTCCTTTAAGAAGATAAAAGTTTGTTTTCTTATTTGTGTCTGCTATCGATATGCCCTGAATACGAAATAAGTCTTGATATAAAAATGAAATTTTGTATTAAATCCTGGATTTCTCCCGTGGGGGTGATATTTTTTCATTCCCGGGGAAGTTTGCTTTTAAGGAATTGCTGTTTGTAGAAAGTTTGTTTTTTTTCGCGGGATAAGGAGGTAGATGAATGTTGTACTGAATTTACCAGGACTATTTCAATAACAAAAGAAAACAATTTTTAACAAAATGTTTAACAAATTAGTGATATCTGATGCCAAAGGCATTTGCTGCGCCAAAAAAGTATTTACCAATAGTAATATCTAGGCCAAGTTCCGGCTTGATGCACTTATTGTGTATATTACCTGAAACATTTTTCCCATATCATAACTTCGTTACCGTTTCACACAAAGGTATGGGATTTGACATATATTCTTATTACATCTTAAAAATAATATATATATATATATATATATATATATATATATATATATATATATATATATATATATATATATATATATATATATATATATATATATATATATATATATATATATATATATATATATATGTCAAGTGGTCTCTGAGATATTTGATTTTAAAAATCGCCCATTTTACTACCGACTGACTTACTTACTTACTTACCCATTGATTCATTAAAATTATGAAGCACTTTCCGAGGAAGTAAAAAATTTTTTAAAAATTTTAACTTGGAACGCCATGAAAAAGGGGTGGTAATATCGTATATTTAGGGGGTATTTTAGAAGTTTGCAATCTGATTGAAGCTGGGTTTCTGAGGTTATAATTATCATAGAATTAAAAACGCAGGCACGATTTTATTGGACCAGGGCCGGTAAGAGAATTTCCTTTTAAGCGATAAGTAATTAGTGGAATGCATCAGAAAGTTGTATTATAAAGCTTCGTGAACGTCAACTGCTATTCCGTTGGGGCAATGAGCCGCGGTAACCTTTTTAATAATGACAAAGCACTTAATTTTAAAATGACAACGTTAAAATCACAACTAACTAGTATTTCTATTGTTGTTCATAAATATGAGACAATAATAAAGTAATATTTTTTAAAAGGAAATTAGTATCTAACTCGTAAAAGGTGTAATCGAAAAATCTAAGTTTTTACCATGGACCTAGATTTGCATGCTCTTCAATAAACTTTTATAGAATTTTTCTCCAAAATAATTAAAAAAGCCAATAATTGACCTCATTAAACATTACAGGTTATTTCCTATATCAACCTCGACGATGCACCTATTATATACCTATATATATATATATATATATATATATATATATATATATATATATATATATATATATATATATATAT
This sequence comes from Listronotus oregonensis, assembly GCA_019359885.1. NCBI lineage: Eukaryota > Metazoa > Arthropoda > Insecta > Coleoptera > Curculionidae > Listronotus > Listronotus oregonensis. Next base: position 8,057 of record JAHBCN010002756.1, read on the forward strand.
ATATATATATATATATATATATATATATATATATATATATATATATATATATATATAAAATATATATATATATATACAGTATGTCCACGGAAAAAGGGGTTGAAGAAAAACTTTTTATTTTTGATTTTATCGAAAAAAGGTAGTCTCTAATACTACTTTTTTGAAAAAATCGGTCTACTTTTATTTATTTGTAATTAAATTTATTTTAATATCAATTTAAATTTTTATTATCAATTTTATCAAATTTTTTGCTGTTAAGTAAGCGTTTAAAGCTGACGTTACTGCGGCTAATGAATTATAAAAGTAAAGTGTCAATAAAGCTTGTCACTATCAACGCCTACTAGTACAATAATGAGTTGTTAATTTGAAATTAGTTAATTAATATTAAAATAATTTTTTGATATAAGAAACTATCTTTTACTTTTGAACAACTTTTCCTAGTAACTTATTTCCATATCTTCTCAAATAAATGCACTTTACTCTTGAACCATTTAAAGTTTTTTTTTAATTTTCTGAGTACCGCGTATAAAATTTGTTAAATGTTTTTATCCCAATCCTACTTTAAAAAGTAGCAATTTTTTTTAAGAGTAGGTTTTTTGATAAAATTAAAAATAAAGAAGTTTTTTACTATTCAACACCTTTTCCGCGGATGTACTGGTGTGTCCACGGAAAAGGTGTTGAGTAAGAAAAACTCCTTTATTTTTATTTTTATCGAAAAATGTTACTTAGATAAAAAAAAAATTGCTACTTCTTATAGTAAGAATGGGATAAAAACATCTAACATATTTTATACTCGGTGTTTAAAAAATTTAAAAAACTTAAAATGGTACAAGATTAAAGTGCATTTATTTGCAAAGATATGGAAATAAGTTACTAGAAAAAGTTGTTCAAACGTAAAAGATAGTTTTTAATACCAATTTTTAAAGAAATCGGCCCACTTTTATTTATTTGTAATTCAAATTTCATTATCAATTAACTAATTTAAAATTTTTGTACTAGTAGGCGTTGATAGTGACAAGCATTATTGACACTTGGCTTTTATAATTCATTAGCCGCAGTATCGTCAGCTTTAAATGCTCACTTAACAGCAAAAAATTTGATTATAAATTGATATTAAAATAAATTTAATCACAAATAAATAAAACTGGGCGGATTTTTTCAAAAATTGGTATAAGAGACTACTTTTTAATTTTGAACAACTTGTACTAGTAACTTATTTCCATACCTTATCAAATAAATGCACTTTACTCTTGTACCATTTTAAGTTTTTTCAATTTTCTGAGCACCCGTATAAAATATGTTAAATGTTTCTATCTCAATCTTACTCTTAGAAGTAGCAAAAATTTTTATCAGAGTAGCTTTTTTCGATAAAATCAAAAATAAAAAGTTTTTCTTCAACACCTTTTCCGTGGACATACTGTATATATATATATATATATATATATATATATATATATATATATATATATATATATATATATATATATATATATATATATATATATATATATATATATATATATATATATATATATATATATATATATATATATATATATATATATATATATATATATATATATATATATATTCTTATATTTCCCATAACCTAGTAAATGTTTCATTGAGAGGAAATCATTATAAGTATTTTTTTTTATATTTGAGCGACCAGATGACGTATAATGCACCATGTTATAGTCAGCTGATTTTTCTTGAGATATTGGGTTAGTTATAATCTTGCAACTTTTCAGATGAAAGAAAATGACTGATTATACCGGGTGGTATCGTCGGGCGGGATATAGGAAATCCCATGTAATTTTTAATGGGGTCAATTATTGGTTTCCCTAATTATTTTGGAGAAAGATTTTATTAAAGTTTACTAAAGAGCATGCAAATCTACGTCTATGGTAAAAAATATAGATTTTTTGGTTACACCGCTTGCAAGTTAGAAACTAATACCTTTTTAAAAATTGTTACTTTATTATCGACTCATATTTATGAACAACAATAAAGATACCAGTTAGTTGTGAAAAACCGTTGTCATTTTAAAATTTAGTGCTTTATAATTATTAAAAAGCAAAAGTTATGTTATGGAGTCAATCGTTACTTGATAAAGATCCATATTAATTTACTTAAAAAGCAAGAGGCTACCTCCGCTCATTGCCCGGACGGAACCGCAGCTGACGTTCACGAAGCTTTATAATACAACTTTCTTGACGCATATCACTAATTATCGCTTAAGAGAAAATATTTGACCAAATTTACCTAGATCCGGGACTATATTCACTAAACAAAGAAAATTGCTACATTTTACCTATTAGACCCCAAACCAGGCGCGAAAAAATGCATGAGATCCCCCTAGAGAAGAATTATCATTTTTTTATTCATTGAACCAAAAATACATACTTATGTTAAAAAAACGCCAAGTTCCTCTTCAATAATCTCGGCTTCTTAAAGTACTGTAATCTAAAAATAGACCCAGGTCTGTCCATAATTTTGTTTCACTCTTTTTTTGTCGTGCAAGTTGTTTACTGATTTGTATTAATAATAAAAACTGCCTGTAACTACGTGAAAAAAAGTTATTAATGCAAACAAATCAAAAAAAGACTGAAACACTTTTGTGGACAAAAGTTGGTCTAATTTTGAATTTTAGTACTTTTGGAGGCCGAGAGTTTTGAATGGAAACTTCTCCTTATTTTACATAGGTGTTTTTAGTGGAATAGTATATTACACCATCGTTATAAACCATTATACTGTCGTTATTTCCAATGATACGACAGTTACATGTGCCGCAAAATCCCATTAAAATTTTAATCAAGAATGCCTGTAGAGCTGTTTTTTCATTTCAGGACAACTACAATACCATTTAGTTTTAAATGAAAACAAGCTCAAATTGACCTGTTTTGGTTCGCGTAATTTAATTATAATACTTCTGAACAAATTAAATAACCAACGTGTTAAACAGACACACGTATTATGGGTGTTTTAGGTGAAGGAAGAGGCAATGTATTAACACGGAACTTTAAAATTTGGACGTTTAAAAGGAAAGGGAGAATTTCTTCAGACAGCTAGTTTCGTTTTTAAAATATTGTCCCTAAAGCATGCGCAAAGTGATCTTTTCGCACTCAACTGCTTGTCTGAAATCCGCTTGTTTGGTATTTTCGAAGTTTGCCATCTGTTTGTATCTGAGTTCTTGATGTTATGGTTGTCGTACAATTTAAAGTGCAGGTGGGATTTTAAACTAAAAAAAGTATTTCTGTTTAACCTCGATAAAATCAACTGTATACGAAAAAGAAAATATCATGGTTGGTATTTTTTTTTACATTATACAGGGTGTTTTTTACTTATCAATATTTAAGTAGGCAATTTTTGGGTCCATTTTAAGGAGAAAACCTCTTATGAAGTTATGTCCTAAACGTCTTAACTTTTGAGATACAGAGTGGTAAAATTTTCAAAAATAAATAATTCATTATCTATATCTGTAATACCACTATAGATATTTTAATGAAACTTAGCATACATGTACTATGCATCAAGAACAATTTTTTAGTGTACCACATTTTTTTTTTATTTGCCAAAATAGGCAGATCAAATTCTGTACGAACGCCACTGATGAAAATTTAAAAAAAATGTGATACACTAAAAAATGCTTTTTGATACATAGTGGATTTATGCCAAATTTCATTAAAATATTTAAAGTGGTATTGCAGACATTATTAATAAATGATTTATTTTTTAAAATTTTACGGTATCTCAAAAGACGTTTAGGACATACGTTCATATGAAGTTTTCTTTCTAAAATGGACCCAAAAATTGTTTTCCTAAATATTGACGTACAATTAGAAAACACCCTGTATAATGTAAAAAAAATTACCATGATATTTTATTTTTCGTAAACAGTTTGATTATCCAAAAATGATACTTTTGAGGCTTTATCATACAGGGTGTTAAAAAGATTGCTATTAATCTATTAATGTGTCAAAGGTAAACCATCCCTGGCAAACTAAATAAGCCAAATATTATTTAATGAGTTCATTTTAAGAAGACTTATTCAGTAACCATCATATTAAAAAAATATCAAATTACGCCTAGTATTTAAAAAGTTATTTAAACAAAAACGATTTCCAGGGGCGTCCGTTAGGTACCCGTATCTCCGTAGGGGAGGGTCATAGGAAAAAAGTTTATGGGAACTTGTCATAATATTTTTAGGTTTTCTATTAAATTCCGAGATGTCCACATATTCTGGGACACCATATATATTGCTGTAAAGTAAATGAAATTTTATTTAAAAAACAGGTTAAAGGGTTTTTGCCTGTATTTTAAAATCGATTAGAAATTATAAGCTTTTAAAATACCCCCTAAATAAACTATTTTTAGGCGTTTGGAGTAAAAATGTGCAGTTTTTAAAATGTTTTGTCTATTTGTGTCCTAAAACCCTATTTTATACCAAACTTTTAAGTTTCTACTTTCTGAAGAAGAGGCCTATAATATTAGTGAGTTAATGAATAAGTAAGTTAGTGAGTCAGTCAGAAGTAAAATGAGAGATTTTTAAAATCGAATATCTCAGAAACCACTTGTCACAACTTTCTCAATTTTTTCGCAGGTAATAAAAATACTTATTTGAATTAACATATCAGAACTCCCAACTCTATATAAAACGATAACGAAGTTATGATAAGGGGTAAGCATGCCAAAAACCTTTCGTGTTTATACACACTGCATGCGTCAGGCCTAGCGTACTACCCTGCGCCTAGATAGGCCTTTGTTGGTGTCTTAAACTTTACGTTATATTTGCTCATGGATATAACTTCCATGTATCAAGGCGCAAAATGAATGGCATAAAAACTATTTATTATTTTGCCAGTAACACCAACCATAAATCACAACTATTTGCATGAAGGATACAAATTTATTTTAGGAAATAAATTGCAGACTTCGGAAATCAATAACAGGATTAGCTAACAAAATTTAATTTATAGCCGTCAATAGTCATAAAATGGCTCCCCACGGAGAAATATATTATAAAAATACTTTTTCACAACTTTATGGCAATCTATTTTGTCGGTTAATTTCGTATTCAGAACACACATGTCTCGTGGAGAAAAAGGGCCGGCGGAAACTTTCCCTCAAAGAAAAATTCTATCACTGGCTAATAAAAATAAGAAAAACTGCCGACGCTGATTTTATTTTAAACAAAATACGGATATACGATGTTGGGCAAATTTGACGCAAGGAAACTTATTTTTAACTTTTAAAAGTTATTTATGTATTAAGGGCATTATAAAGATGTTTATGCCTCCGAGGGCAACAATTTTACGAAGCCGAGGGACTTTGGGTCAATGGTTTGTAAGTTGCCCGAGGGTATAGACATGAAGTAATACCCGTGGTACATACACATTTTTTCCTACTTCAGATAGTTCCAAATTAAATTAAAAGAAAAATCAAAATCACAAAAATTGGTTTACCTATATAGTTGCTAAATAAACAAAGGTACTAAGTGTTCATTGTTGTGCTGAGCCCAGTAATTAATCCGGAAAATGTGAAAAAGTTGCTAAGAAGCTCCGATTTGAAAATTTTTTGTTTTAACGTGTTCTGTAGACTCTTGGGAACATTTACGACCACTAACATCTGTCTTACAAAGAAAAATGAAAAAATTAGGGTAGTTTTCCCACCCCCAAATAATCTCTACTAGGAAAACTGATGAAAAATTACCTCTCGGAGATATTTGGGGCCGCTGCTTACGAATTCGCAGTCAAAAATCCTGTGAGAATGTTTGCACCCCATCAAAACCAGCCCTAGGAGATACAGAAATGAGGAAATTTTAAAAATTCAAAAATTTACCCCGGGATTGGCTCTTAGGGGTTTTAGGGGTAGCTGATTACGAATTCGCGGCCAAAAATCATGTATCCAAACTATCCCTAGGAGTTACAGAAATGGGAAAATTTTGTTTTGATTTTTTTGAAAAACTCGAAAAACGATTTTATTACACTCGTAATTTATTTTTTTAATAATTTAACTGTTTTCAAACCAAAATTTGCGCGCATATTATATTGAAAGTTTGTGGTAACTAGACTTCGGATTCGTAATTAGCGATCCCGAAAACCCCCAAACGCTGATTTCCAAGGTAAAATTTTAAATTTTAAATTTCTTCATTTTTGTAACCCCTCGGCCGCGAATTTGTAATTAGCGACCCCTAAAACCCCCGAGAGCCAATCCTGAGGTGAAATTTTAAAGTTTCAAAGTTTTATTATTTCTGCATCTCCTAGGGGTGGCACGCGATTTTTGACCGAGGATTAGTAACCAACGACCCCAAAAAATCCCAAAAGACGATTTCCGAGGTAAAATTTTAAATTTTAAAAAATTTTCATAAGTTTTACTATTGGAGATTATTTGGGGGTGGGAAAACTACCCTAATTTTTTTATTTTTTGTTGCAAGGCGGATGTTAGTGGTGATAAATGTTCCTGAGTGTCTACAGAACAAAAACAAAAAGTTTTTAAATCGAGCAAATTTTACAGTATTTTCCAGGATATTTACTAAGCTTCAAAGTCAAAACTGAAATTGATATAAAATGATGGATTTTGCGTTGATTCCGGATAGACTTGCTGTGAATGCTGCCAAAGCTTTGGATAATTTTATCTTAAAGAGGTCTAAAGACGCCTATTATACAGAATATAAAAGGTTTGGGGATTGGATAAAAAATAATAATGTAAAAATTATTAGCAAAACGCTGCTGCTTGGAAATTTGCAGGAAAATTTTTGTTGTAAATGTTAAAATACTTATTATGTATATCAATTATAGTCTGGAACATGCACTTCCTATGGACGAAATTTTTAATGTTAAAGAAGATATAAATAGTTAATAAAAATATAGACGTTGCAAAATATTAAAAGTTAGGCCAGCATCTAAAGCAAGGGTCCAAAGGATTTGAAGCGAAGAAATCGAAAATATTGACTCAAAAAGAAGTTTTAAAATTTATTCGTAAAGCTCCCAATGAAACTTTTTTGATGTACAAAGTTTATCTGTTGAGCTAGTTAATATGTTGGTTAAACATACAGAACATGGCGGTTGAAAAGTTCAGCCGTGGTTGAGGGATATTTGGAAGACAGTATGCCTACTAAACACAAAGTTTCGAAATTGATAGCTGAAGCACCATTAACAAGACCATCAACATCAAAAAACGTTTAATCATCATCAATTTCTGTTAGTAAAAATCACGAAATTATAGAAAACACTGACTTATCAAAAACCGGTAAATTCATTTTTACTGGGTCTTTTCATAGCAGTTTATTTAATATAAATGATAAATGGTTTTTTCGTTAATAAAAAGGTGTTACTTGGATTTTTCCTATTGATTTCTCTTAATGTCTGAAGTCATTAGAAACTTTTTTAATGCCCTAGGGTATTACATACCATTTAAAGTGTCTAATAACTATGATATTATAAAATAATAGTATTCGAGTAGGACATAAAAAATATATTGACGTAGACCAAAGCCTATCTGTTTTTGGCAGGATTTACGAGGCGGTAAGCTTTTACTGTGTTTCTAAGGGCATATTTCATTTTTTTTCTCTATATCTTTTAAATAAGTTTTTTGTAAAATCGCCAAGTACATACTCTTTTTTTACCGACAAGACTTGTTCTAATGTGAATACTTTTAAAGGTACTTATCTATAGTAATTTATTATGTGCACGTAACACAGGTAAAAATCATGCTTGAAGGTTTGTCGCCCACAAACAGTTCTAAAGTAGTTTTATTGTTACCTTAAAGGCGAGAGCACTTTTTAGGGGAAATAGAAATAGAAAAACATAAACGCTATTTCGTAAAGGCTTCAAGATTAAAGGCTTAAATGCAGGATTTTCTAGATAATTCACATGCCCGAAATAAATTTTGCCAACTTTTTGTAATTAAACCGTTACAAAAAAATAAAGGACTCTACTTTTTATAAATACAAAGTATTACAAATTAAAACTCAATTATTGCAAATTGTTTTTAAAGATGTTGGTTATACTTCTTGAATGGAAATAGTAATTGTGCTCTGGGGGCCGAAGGTGCTTAAAACGTGCAACCTTTTAAGAAAATTGATGATTTTTTCTCAGTACTTCCAAATCTCATTTTTTAAATAGTTTTATCGTGATAATACTAATCAGCTAAAAGTAAAGTTAAATTCAATTGGTAGATCCATGGACGCATAGTAATCCAAGAGCCCACGACACCTGTTTTATGAAGTGTTTGATTTAGGTAAAAATTTCACATAGTTGTCTAGACAGGGTACATGAGTAAGTAATCGACTGATTTTCTGTCCTACCTGAGTACACCAGTTTCTGCGCAGAAAAGGTGTGAAAAATTGTCAAAAAAGTGTAGATTTAAAAGCCCACAAAGACCATTTAACCAGACCAAGTTAAGTTAGTTTAGAATAGAAACTAAAAATTTATCACTTTAAATGGGGTTAATTTTAAACTAAACCACCCCAAGTTTGTATTTCTACAAATAAAAAAAGGTTTAATTTACGTTTAAATTTTAATATCTTCTTAGTTATCTATATTAAATAGCTATTTGTGTATTAAGAGCGCAAAGTAATACATTGTCGCTCTGAGCGAGATGTCTGACGCGCGACGCGTAGCGGAGCGCAGCTATCTCGCGAGAGCGACAATGTCACTTTGCGCTCGAATCACACACAAGATTTTTTCTACAACCGCAGATTTTATAAAATAATTGGTAAAAATTAATGATTATTGATATAACCTCAAATTTGACAGTTCACATTTTAAAACGTGCAAGCATCATTTTGCGCTACAGATGTGTGTTATTGTAAAAATGTTTTTTCAGTAGTAGGTATTTACTGCAAAAGAAAACAATAAAAACAACTATTTAGTACCCTTTTAATTAGTTATTTACATATTATTGTATTACGTTATGATTTAAATTTCTGTGTAACAATATCTAAATGTTTTTGGAATTCTTCTAATACTTCTTCCTTTTTTAGGGGTGAAAAACCAGGCGAATTACTACTCGGTATTAAATGTCTGTGTTTGATAACATATATATAATATTTTGAAATTAATTTATTCATTCTTTTTTTGGGAATATTGTGTGTTTTTTTGACCTAAGTTTTAAACACCCTGTGGAGATATTGGGGCTGTTATTTTTAATACTGACAACTTTTTGACAAAGTTACATGTAGTCCTAACATTTTCTTTTTTGACTCATTTCGTTATTTCTAGTTTTAGAAGAGATACGATTTTTTTAATAAAACTCCGCCAATTACGATATTTTATTAGATCACAAGTCATTTTTATATCAAGTCAACTTATGTAATTGTTATAAGTATTAGACAGTGACAGCCCTCAAAATTGTTGTAATAGTTATTGGTGTCAGCATGGTGTTAACTATAACAGACGTAGCAAAAATTGTTGCTCTAATAGAGGAGGGTCATAATAAAAGTTATGTAGCTCGTACGTTGGGATTTCCAAGGGCCACAGTTCAAGATGCTTGGAATAGGTACTTGGAAATAGGAAATTTTACTAGACGGCAAGGATCTGTTTGAAAGAGAAAAACGACTGCAGCTGACGATCGCTTCCTTGTGGTAAGATCTTTAAGAAACCGAAGGGCAACTTCTGTGACTATAAAAAATGAGTTGCGAATGATACGTGGGGTCAATATTAGTGACAAAACGGTTCGAAGGAGGTTAAACGAAGCTTAGCTCTGTTCACGTAGGACGGCAAAAAAACCAAGATTACTTCGGCATAATCGACGAGAACGGTTACAATTTGCTGACGAACATTTAAACTGGACTGTGGAGCAGTGGAGTAATGTTCTCTTCACAGACGAGTCGAGGGTGTGTCTTCGGTCGCCGGATGGTCGTGAGCGTGTATATAGGAGACCAAATGAAAGATTTGTCAAATGCACCATAACAGAGCCAACATCTTATCAAGGTGGTTCCGTTATGGTGTGGGCGGGTATTTCGACTGATGCATGAACTAAACTCATATTTGTGGATAATGGAGCACTAAATGCACATCGATACATTGAAGATATTCTTCAAGAGACAATAGTTCTATTTGCTCCCTTAATCGGTGAACAATTTATACTAATGCATAATAATGCTAGGCCACATGTTGCACGGGTGGTAAATGAATATTTAGATGAGGTTGGCATTCGACGGTTAGACTGGCCTGCATGTAGTCCGGATTTGAATTAAATTGAACATTTTTGGGATCAGTTGAAAAGAGCTGTTCGTCGTCGCCCTATGCAGCCAGACACTTTACAAGAGCTACGGATAGCACTTTCCCAAGAATATAATTTAATTCCCCAAGAAATAATCGTCACACTTATTCACTCCTTACCTAGCAGAATGCGCGCTGTTATTGAAGCTAGAGGAGGTCAAACATGTTACTAATTTTTTTTTTTTAACTTTAGTATTGTTTTAATTTAATTGTCTCTATAAAAATGCCTCTAAAAACAGAGTTTTATTAAAAACATCGTATCTCTTCTAAAACTAGAGATAACGAAATGAGTCAAAAAAAAATGTTAGAACTACATGTAACTTTATTAAAAAATTGTCAGTATTAAAAATAACAGCCCCAATATCTCTACAGGGTGTTTAAAACTTAGGTCAAAAAAACACACATTGATTCACCCATCATTGAAAAAATTCAGCACATTCCCAATTAAATTATCTATAAAATGGCAGAAGAATTGTAAAAATCGGATTAAAAACAAAAAAGTTATAAAGTATCAAACTTAGCAAAAAATCTAGGTTGCCGGTTTTTTTTGTCCGGGAGTTTATAATTAGTTTGAATCAGAAAAAAACAGATTTCTACCACCTTTAGTAGTACAAAATTAATAAAAAATAAAAAAAGGATATCGACAAAACCAATTTTTAAACTGTTTTTTGTAACTAAAGTTGGTAGTTTTGTATTTTATTTAAAGCGATAATTTGAACATCAATGTAATTTATAGATAATGCGAATTGTTTACTAAATAAACATTTCTACTATCTTTAGTATAATGAAAAGTTTAGAAAATTAGAGTTTGTAATCATAATAACTATTTATTAATTACTTTCTATAACTAAAGTTTGTAATTTGCTTTATTTATCACTTGATTTGTCGTAATATACATAGTTATATGACGTAGAATATAAAATTCAATTATTTATAAAAAAGTACTTTTCTACCACTTTTAGTGGAACAAAACTCCGTCAGAACGATGTAGGGACTTTCCGAACATAAACTTTTATTATTCTGTATAACTAAAGTTGGTAATTTGCATTTTACCACTATTAAACATTCAACGGAACATGCAAAGGTGAAGTAGTTAATAAAAACAGATTTAATAAAACCGTGGCTACTATACCAATTTATTTTATTGTAATAATTTTTGTAATATGTATATACATTTAGATCTTTATATAATTATTACCTAAGTCTATATAAGATCTAGTCATTTTTCTTGTTATTTACAATATTAAAGGTAAAGGTGCAATTCTCACAATTTTTAATGACAATTTCAGATGAAGTTTCTACCGTTCAACGCCTACTGTGGTGTCAAATTTGACGTTTTTCTATTACGGTTTCTTTGATAACTCAGCGAGCGACAAAGTATTTTGTCGCTCGGCGAGCGACAAAGTAAAAAAACGCTTGCCCCTCGGAAAAGTGCAACTTTGTGTTTTGTTTTTGAAGCGCAAACATGGTACTTTTCGCGCGGTTGTAGAAAAAAATATTTGCATAAAGTCAATTACGTTTTTGGGGGTTTACAATGTAGTCCAGTAAATGAAGGGACAAAGCTGTAAATAAATCTGTACAGTTTTTCTTTGTGGCGCAATTCTTAGGTCTTTGGATATGTTTTCAAGCGAAAAAAAAGTTCATCGACATCAACAGGGGGCTGAAAATGGCCCCTTAAAGTCCAAAAAATGGGTTTTCCGCTAATATCTGCCAAAATATGCTAATTGGAAATTTTTTTCACAAAAAATTACGATCGCCTTGTAATCTACAAAAATGGTTCCAATAATTTTTTTCAAAAAATCAAGAGTTTTCGAAATAATGGGATCCATAAGTCTCTTCATTTTAGCTGCCGCTCTACCGCTAGAATGCCGCTATCTTCATGGATTCACTTATAAGCGAGCGGACGAATTGTTCCATTACTCGGGCAATATGTACATTTTTTAATCATTTAAAGTTCATCGGAATGGGAAAATCCGTACCTATTATTGCATATGGGTTTGGGTCCATTCTGATTTTTCTAGAATATTAAAAAAAGGTGTCAATTTTTTTTTACAATATTTTGGGAGTCTCTTATTTATTTTGTAACGGTTTAATTTTGTCGATACTATGTTATGGTGAATGCGCTGGAAAATGGGTCTACAGCATTAAATTATTTTTTTAAATATTCGAGCTAATCTATCTTGGATGCGCTGTCGAGTGGTGGGTCGGATTTTTTTTTTAACTGCTGCAGCCAGCCTGGGCCATTTTGCATAGCGGCCGCTGGTGAAACAACATTGGTTTAATATTTTTACTGCGAATATCGTGGTCATCCGTATGGGATTTTTCATTTAAACCATCACTAATTTTTGCAAAGGCTCCAGTTTTGTTGTTGTGTGGATATTTTAGAAGATTAATGGCGAAATTTGCAAAAATAGTCTCTGAAAATCAGGATTATTAGATTTTATTCAAGCCGCCCACTTTGAGGCCACATGTAACCTAAGTAAGTTTTATTAATTTCTTTTTTTATCTGTTAAGCACTCATATTGATTGGTTTTTACTTATATTACTTTTTGATTACTACAATATTCCTACGTTTTATTGCATAATTTTTGAATGTTGGGAAAGTATTCTGAAATAAGGGCTATTATTCTCAATACAGTTTGTTTTTTTTCTCAGACGAAGGCAACTTATAACACTTTATTTTAGTTATTTTAAAATCTTACAGGCACTGGCTTTAGTTTTACATTGTGGAAAAATAAATTTAGGTCTGTCTGGCCTTTTTATAATAGTTTTTTCTTTAATGTTATAAATATCTTTTTTTTGGGGAATTTATTAATCAGTTTTTGGGTTAATTGACAGTTGATAATTAGTTAATCTCTTGATTGTCTGTTTTAAAGCCTGTAATTTTTTTTTTAAATTTTAAGATGTATCATTAGTGTTCCGTACTTTCTTTGCTAAGTAAGCTCTAGTTAAGAATACATAAAGATAACTTTAAAACTGTTGAAATTGTGTTAATTTATTTCCAAGTAAAATGACGTAAGCTAAAAAAAAAATATATATAAAAATTTGGTTTTTTTTAACTTAAAAACAAAATAATTTAAAAATTCTAATATACTATTATAGGGGTCAAATATTCTTTATTTAGTCTAAAAGTAATACTTGATGAGTATTTATTTATTACTTACGTAATAATACCTAAAATAATTCAGATTTGTTTTGTTGGCTAATTTCTCAAAACAATGTTTTTTTTAATTATGTCCCTTTTCAGCCAATTGTGTCGATATATAAAGCTACTACGTTACTTTATACTAAATTCTTTTTGTACCATTTTTTTTTTTTATATATATTTGATTAGCCATGTATAAATTTCAAAATTTGGTTGTTTTTCTTAAACTGTGCTTTGCTTGGCAAGGAATGTTGGTTTATTCATTGTAAATTCTAATGTTAATTTTTTTGTAATTTCTAATGCTTTAAGGTTTAATTAATATTGATTATTATGCTCTTTTAATAAGTGTAGGGATGTTTTGTGTATATCGATTATCGATATGAGTGATATTGATTTATTAATTCTAGTAACTTGAAGTTTTTTTGGTTATTCGTGTTATTCTTGTTGACAAATGTAAATTCTTTTTTTGTAAGTTTCATTAATAAAATTAAGAGGCAGGCATGCGCATTAATAAAATTCCGTTTCAATTTTATATAATCATAAATCAAGATCGGTATTAATCAAGAGAGTTTTTTTTTTGGTAGTTTTTGGTTTTATTAAACATCAGTGATGTATGATTTGATTTTATACCTAAGAATGCGCAGAAACAGCTATGCCATTAGTAACCAATAATATTTTATTTTTAATGTTTTAAATTAATTTCTGGAAACAATTTTATTTATTTTTGGTATGTTCTGTCAACGACGATAGCACGAATGGTCTGTTTTTTTGAATAGTTATATTTAATTGATGGATTTAGTTGATTCTGTATTTTGAGGACTTGTATTATTTAATAGTTCTCCTTGGGCCTTCGGCCACTTCTTTTATTTGATATTATTGTTTTTTTTTTGATCTGTAAATTTATTTAAGGCCCTCAGCCAATTCTTTCGTTAATTATTTTTTTTTATCCTGTAAATTTATTTAATGCCCTCAGCCAATTCTTTCGTTAATTTTTTTTTTATGTGTAAATTTATTTATGGCCCTCAGCCGGTTTCTTTGTTTGTTTGTCGGTTTGCTTTGAGATTTAATAATGTACTTAAGGCCTTCAGCCACTTCTTCTGTTAGTTTTTTTTTAATTTGGAAATTTATTTAAGGCCTTCAGCCATTTGCTTTGTTTTGTATTAAACTTTAATTTTTTTTATGGTTCAAATTTTAATGCCTACCGATGTTTGTAGGGCCTCAAAATTCAAGTATATCTCAAAATTCAAGTATAACTCAAAATTCGAGTATAACTCCAAACTCAGTTTGACTTCAAATTTACCTCAAATTTTACTCCGGGGTTGAGTCCAGACTCTGCAGACCACCCTTACCTGCCGTCAGGAAACAGGCAACCTTTTATTAATTTATTTATTTAACTATTACTAATCCTTTTTTTTATATATCTCGAAAACTTTAGTCGATTTCTAATTTTTTTTTAAAATAATTTTCTTTTAAATATATGTAATTTGTTTTTAATCTTTTTGAGTTTTATTTAGCTCACCTGATACCAGAATAATTTGTATTATTATATTATTATTATTTATGTATTTTTTTTTCTTCTCTTTAATGAGTATTGACCAAGTCAGTTTTTTTTTTCAATGCTTATATGCTAACTTTTTTTGTTTTGTCGTGCACTGGTGTGTGATCGCCCAAGCAAGCTCCTATAACATCTAGGGGACTTCCAGTTTGTAGTCCGTAAGAAAACTGGTGGCGCCATAACGAACTCACTATTCCTCACCCTGAGCTGCGGGTAGATTTGCACGCACACCTACAGCTTGCTTTGGCGTGAAGCTAACCTGTGCACAGGATAAATTTTGTATTAATTTTCTTACTTTTCCTTTTTGAGTGACTCATCATAGTCACACTAGTTTTTATATAAACACTGCTTTTAAAAAAAAGGTGCGTGGCAATTTATTGATATTTAAAAAAAAATGGTTTGTTGCTAACATTTCTTTTTTATAATGAGACCTCAACAAGTGTTTAATGATCACAGAAAAATTCATTTACCATCTTTCTTGCGTTTTGATAAAAAATTGTTTTGCTCATTTCTTATATGGATCCTTAATTTTAAATGAAATAATAAAATTGCTTTTTGTCAGCCGACTTAATCCTTTAATGCAAGATCGAGTACCACAAACTATAAATAATATTTACATTATAGTCCGAGCGGCGACCGTCGTAAAAGAGGGGGAAACTAGAATAAGTACAAAAATTAACTTTATTACTTTTTGGATATTAGACAAGTCCAACGGTCTGGCGATCTAAAATTTGTCCTTTTTTTTTGATTTTGAGATCTTAATATTCTTTTAATACATATACCATTGGGGCTATTAGGAAGAATAAGGTTTTAGTTAGTTGTGGTTAGTTGTGGTCAAAATCTCAAAATCAAAAAAAAAGTGGACAAATTACAGATCGCCAGACAACGTTGCTAATACCTTCAAATGGCAACAGCAGTTCCGTGGGTACTGCATTTTACGTGGACAGTCTAATGTATGAATTGTATAGAATAAGTCGAACGACAAATAAAACATTTATAGTGTACACGTGATTTTTCGACTCTTACAAGAATCCCAAAAGACACAACAGTTAGCCTACTTAGTTTCCCATTATAGTTTTACATACTCCGGATGAAAAGTTTTCAGGCTGCTGAAACCTGGTCCGTGGCATACAAGGTTACCAGATCGGACAAAGCCTGGTTTTTTTCTATATGAATACGGTAAAAATCTGGTCTACAAAACACTCCCAATGGCAGCATCAAACATACAGTTACTCTTTTAATGTTACAAAATGTAAATAGGTATTTAACCAAACGGTTAAATATGTGTTGCAAACAAAATGGTGGGGTGTTCATATATTTATTAATTTAATCATTTATTTACAAAATTATTTATGTTATGTTTTAAAATAGACTAATAGTCCAGTAACTAAAGACCTGAAAGTAACCAAGGCTGTAAATAAATCTGTATAGTTTTTATTTGTGGCGCAATTCTTAGGTCTTTGCGGATGCCTTCGAATGAGAAAAAGTTTATTACGATTTCAACGTGAGAACCCACTGAAAATGGCCCCTTAAAGTCCCAAAAATGAGTTTTTCGCGAATATCTGCTAAAATATGCGAAGTAGAGAATTATTGTTGGGACAAAAAATGAAGATCACCTTAAAATCTACAAAACCGGCCGTCGAAAAATCCATAACATTTCACAGGGGATGAATGTGGCTAAACGGCTAAAAAATGCAGATGGAAAAACAATTTTTTATTAAAACGCAAGAAAGATGGTGAAAAAAATTTCTCCCATTAAACACTTGCTAAGGTCTCATTATAAAAAAGAAATGTTAATAACAAATCATTTTTCAAAAAATATTAATAAATTAATGAATACTCTCAAAATATTGTGAAAAAAAATAACCGTTTTTTTTTAATATTCTAAAAAAAAATCAAAGTGGACCCAAACTTATATGCAATGATAGGGACGGGTCTTTCATCATAAGTAAATCCATGAAGATAGCGGCATTCTAGCGGTAGAGCGGCAGCTGAAACGAGGGGACATTTGGGTCCCGTTATCTGGAAAACTATCGATTTTAAGAAAAAAATTATAGGGACCATATTTGTAGACTACAAGACGATCTTCTTTTTTGTTTTAACAAAAATTCTCCAATTCTCGTATTTTGGCAGATAGTAGCGGCAAACTCATTTTTCGGTCCTTAAAGGGCCATTTTCAGCCCTTTACTACCTGTTAATGTCGATAAACTTTTTTTCGCTCGAAAGCATTCCCAAAGACCTAAGCATTGCACCACAAGGGAAAACTGTACATATTTATTTACAGCTTTGTCCCTTTATTTACTGAGCTTTAAAGAATTGTTACACTCTATATGGTTCTTTAACAACAATAACGATAAATTCATTTTCCACTTATAGAGCTAAAAGAAAATTAAGTTTATTTCGAAATAAAAATTAAAAACATGTTTTTTATAGCCGCCTATATATTCAGTTATCACAGATTGCATGGTTATATAATTACAATAGTTTTTAGGCACTTTAATAAAATTTTATTTCCCTTTTTATTTTAATAAAACATAGCCCTTTTGTTTTTATTGTTATATACCCACAACAATTATTTACGATAAAACCATTAAACCATTAATAGATTCAATAAACAATTTAAAGTTTTCCTGGTACATTATTAAGCTATGTTTTATTATTAAAATAATGTGATTAAATAACTTTTTTTAAGCAAAAATATTGTTTACTTATAAAAATTTATACTTTGACATAAGAGAAAAATCGGCAAAAACTGGTGAAAAGTTGAAAAGGGCAAAAAATCATATCCCTGTCAAATTTAATCAAAATACTTTTAGCTGGGCTTATTTTAAGGGTCATGACGTTACCTTACCTCAGATAAAAGTTGTTGATAAAAATGTAAAATCAAATAAAAATTGCTATACTTGTTTTATTTTTTATTTTTTTTTATATTCAAAAGGTGCCACTTTAATAGAAGATTTTGTTTTTAACAAAAAAGCTTTCTGCATATCTTTGCTAATATTTTTAACAAATTAACCCCTCTTTCAAAAACGCAAGCACTAATTTAGTAGCACATTGTATTTTTTATATTAAAATACCATAATTAATTATAAAATTGCTCGGATAAATTTGTTTAGATTTGCGGCTCCACTTTTTGTTAAATCAACATGATTAATTTTTTTGTGTTGTCAAATATGTTTATTCTTAAAGTTCATTAAAAAAAAAATAAAATATTTAAAAATCCAAAAATTGATATTTAAAAAAAAATTATTAGAAATTAAAGGGATGCATTTTATTGACGAAAAATTTGACGCGCCCAGGACGTCCATCATTAAATTTATTGGGTCGTTTCAATTCCTTACAAAAGAATGTTACGCTGTCCAACAATTGGGCTATGTTGATGGGAAAGCTCATTTTTGCCATATTTAAGATCCAGTTGACTAAAATGTCTTCTTCTTGAGATGTCAATACAGTTGACACTCCACTTTTGCACTCCTCAGGGTAGGTTCCTTTGATTTTTCCTATTAAAGTTGTTCTAGGAACATGGTATGATTTTGAGACAACAGCGCATGGCATAAGAACGCCCTTTTTTATTTTCAAAATATTTTTTTTTATTTTTACTTAAAAGATTCGTAAATTCACCGTAAAATAAATCAAAATGAAAAAAAATATATGGGCATATACCATACTAATACTAATAACAAAGCAAAAAAGATTATTTTACCAATTTTAACTACGTCCAATACCATAGTTTTCCATTAAATGCATCGGGACTTACCTGAAACAAAATAAAAGCCTAATAAGAAACTTTTGTCTAAATTAATCACAGAGAGACGTGTAATTTCAAGCATTTATATTTACTAATAAATTTTAGGTTTAAACCAAATTTTGTTACCAAAACAACTTAAACTTGTAGTTAATGAGTTTTATTTTTTAATTATAACAAGATTACAATTTTGCCAGCTCATACCACCAAATCAACTTTTTTTATTAAATACAACAAAAATATAGCAGATGTGCCTTGGTTTTTGTAAATTTAGTGCATATTTTCACAAAATTTAGCACACAGTATATTTTAATTACTTTAAAATAGAAAAATACGGATTTTGGTCTTACATTATACAAGGTATCTAAACGAAAACGAGGAAAAAGCTATTTTAAGTACTTTTCGTCCGTTTTGAAAAATACGCTTAAATCCTGGCTTAAATCCGTTTACTTTTTTCGAGGGAAAAACTTTTTAAGCATATGCAGCAACCCCTTCGCCAGGGAGAATTCCACTACTAAAATCTTAAATGGGCAAAGGGGTCGAGTTGTACGTTATTTGAAAGCTTTTTTAATTCTCTTTATATATGTACATTGTTGCGCATTTTGGTTGTAATACGGGGTATTGAAAAAAACCGTAAGATTTGGCTTGTACAGTGACGGAAATAAAATTTCGTACACTTAGGTTAACATTTTATGTCAATTTTGAATATTTTGGTAAACTTGGCTTTTTACCTTTTTCTCACCTTAATTAATATTCAATATAATACATGACTCCAAAATAAATATATAGTTTATTTTAATCAAATATTAAAGAAAAACACTGGCTTAATATTTCAAAGCGGCACCATTTTTTCCACTAATAAGTTTAAACGTGTGGGCATTGATGCAATCAGCATTTGTGCATGGTGAACATTGTAATTATTCCAGGTTTCTTCAATTTTATTCCACTAATCATCACTGTTTTGTGGATGGAAATCATTGTTCTTGTTAATTTCCTTTAAGATATATCCCCAAACGTTTTCGATTGGATTGATATCAGGGCTTCTTGAGGGCCAAGGTAACAATGAAATGTTATTTTCCAGTAGCCAGTCCGAAACTCTCCTTGCTGTATGGACGGGGCAGTTGTATTGTTTACCGGCAACATAACATTTTGGAGTATGTGTATATAAGCTTGACTATTAAATCTTTCTCAAATACGGTAGCATACTCCTAGCCCTCTGAAAGACATATACCCCCATAAATTAACAGAAAATCTTCCACTTGTTTTAACATGTTGGGTATATCTTTCTTCGTACCGTGTACTTTGCGGCCTATACACTCTAATCTGCCCGCTATAATAAGTTTGAAAAATCTTCTCATCGGTAAATACTACCCTTTCCCAAAAATCCATAACTTGCGGTAAATATTTCAGTGCAAACCCCATTCTTTGCTCTTTATTCATATCGGTCAAAAATGGCTTTTTAGCAGCTACACTGCTTTTCAATTCCGAATATTTCCTAATACGATTTCTTGCCGTTCTTACTGTACCAGGAAAATTAGTTTGGTTGTGTGCTTCTACAGCTATCTGAAATGGATTGTTTCGCAAAAAATCTATCAGATCATTATCTTGATTTTTATTTGAAATTTTTCTTCTACCACTTCCAGCCCTTCTCTCCAATGATCCTGTATTTTCCCATTTAGTTCTGAGGCTTTGAATAGTGCTTTTTGGTTTCCCAACTTGCTGAGCTATTCTTCCCAGAGAAACACCTTCTTCGAATAGAGTAGTTACTCTCGCCTTTCTAGTTCATTCATTTTCCAAAATTAAAAAAAGTAAAATAAAATAATTTTGAAATGTGTGACAGATAACAATTTGTCATGTAAGGTATATTTCCAGGTGATCCAGGTACGCAAAAGCCAACATCATACTGGGAAAAATTAGGTGTACGAGATTTTAATTCCGTCACTGTACATTTTGGACGGATCTTTAAAACAAATTTACATGTGTTAAAATTTTAAGATTAAGTCGATTTATTTTAGAGATACAGGGCGTTTTTAGATTTTTGCCAATTTTACAAGGGTTATTATCCAAAAACTAATAATTCTATGTACGGAGAATAGAGGATTATATTTGACATCCAAACACAGAACAATTTTTCATTAAATTTAAAAAAAAATATTTAATTTTATTTTATTTTAAACTACCTTATTAAAAAAAATCTAATAAAATGATTTAAAAATTTTTTAAAAAACAATTTAATAAAAGAAATTAAAACAAGATAAAAATGTGCTTTTCGTTACTATAGAGTACAGCAACTGTATTAACAAAGGATCCATTCTCTTTCTGAATTTGGAAAAAGTGACTTATTTCTTAAATTAAATAGAAAGCCGTGTTTTTTGTAAACCTAAAGGATTTGTGATATGTTTATACACTCTCTTATGACAACACTAAATTAAATTATTTATTCTTAAAAATGTTATTAATAAGCGACAATTCTTATCAATATTTTTTATGGTTACTTATGCAAGGGATTTTTGAAAGTTTAATTTGTTTTGTTTACAATATAAGAATATAATAAATTTAAGTCCTAACATATATTTGAAAATTTTGCACTTTAGATAATTATGCAAATATAGCATATCCTAAATTTTAACATCCATTAACTGCATTTATTTATTTATTAGTGTTCTTTTGATTTTCATTTTGTATTGCCGCTAAGAAGAAAGATTTTTTTTCTCCATTTTATAAAAATAGATTGTTTCTCTGAAACAACAATGTAAAAAAATCATTATGGTAAGACGGCCTTTTCAGCCATCTTGTGATTCATGAAACACTAAAAATTGTTCTTATAAAATTTGGTCCATGAGAATAGCAAATATTAAAATACGGGACAAAATTCAAGTCTAAATCAATAAGCAATATTCAATACAACATATAAGGTACAGTTGCGGGCAAAAAATTCCGGACACTTGGGTTACCATTTTCTGTCATATTTGCGTAAAACCTTTAAGGCCTTGGGCAATTAAACTGATAAAAAACGTGATTATTTTAAATAGGTAACGTTTTTTATAAAAATGCAAAATAATAACTTATAAAATGTCCACGGATAAAATATATCAAGATTAATAAATATAATATATTTAGAACAGATTAATTATTAATAGAATTAAAGAGTGCAAACTCTTCCATTTTATTACACATCTTGATCGTTTAATAGGTAAGTATATTACATGGTTTCCTTAAAAGTGTTAGACAATATTATGGTTTCAATAACACTAAAATCTTGGACTTCCATTGTCTTTATTGTTATTTGTTATACAACGTTTCGGTTAGTGATGTATATCCAACCGTTTTCAAGTAATAACTAAAAACTATTTTTAAAAGCCACGACTTTTATACTATCCCTTGTTCACCGAAGCTTGATAGACTTGTCACGGTTAAGCAACGGCTGCTAAATATTTGGAATATCGACACTTGGCTTGCTAAGTACATTTTGATTGTTTACAATTATTACAGCTTCTTTAAATTTTCTTTTCTTCCAGTGGGTTTCTTGTTTGACCAAACGTGGTCCCTGACTTCGACGTTTCACCTCGTTCCGAATTTTTTTTTGTGTTATTTGACTCTAACTTCAAGTGGTCTTTTTGTTTCCCCCGATGTATACATCACCACATTCACAGGGAATTTGGTAAATACAGTCATTATTTGAAGCTTTGTTGTCTGGTCTCGTCTTGGTAAAAATGCTTCTTAGAATAGTTTGTGATTTAAATGCCGTTTTAAAATTGTCCGCAGGATCGCGAATAAGTATAATATTGAAACGGCATTTGAAGTTAGAGTCAAAGAGCACAAAAAAGATACGGAACTAGGTGAAACCTCGAAGTCAGGGATAGCCGACCACGCTTGGTCAAAACAACAATGGTCGAAAGCAAAATCACCCACCGAAACGTTGTGTAACAAATAACAAATAAAGACAATGGAAGTCCAAGATTTTAGTGTAATTGAAATTATATTACATATATCGTTTTCAAATCTATTAAAGCTACAAAAAGACATAAAAATAACAAGGATATTAGTAAACTAATATTTTATACCAGCGCCGTTTTTGTTGATAATTAGCTCTTGGGCATAGATACTATCAGTCTTTGGATGTGATGTGCATTATAGTTGTTCCATATTTCCTCAATTTTGTTCCATAGGTCATTTGCATTTTGTGGACAAAAATCATTGAGCTTATTTATTGCTTCGACAATGTGACCCCAAACATTTTCTATGGGATTGACATCTGGACTTCTTGAGGGCCAATGTAGTAAATTTATCTTGTTTTCCCGCATTTAGTCAGAAACTCTTCTTGTCGTGTTAACGGGGCATTTTTCTTATTGATAAAAAAAGATTCGTTTAGGAAAGATATTAGTTAATAAGGTTATTATTATATTTGTAATATATCAATATAATTTTTTTCTGTAAATCTTCCATTAATGCGGTGGCAAAGCCCAAAGCCTCTAGCAGTCATTTATTCGCACACATTAACTGAAAATATTCTACGTTCTTAAACTGTTTTGGTATACTTTTCTTAAAATCTTTTTTTTTTACGGTCTGTATACTCTGAGTTAGGTTAGGTGTGAGTGGGCTTTACAACCACCACCGCGACCGCTCGGTTTATTGTGGCTCACACCTTTTTGAATTTGTCCCAATAGGATCAAACTTCTAATGAATCTGATTATCAAATTAAGTGAGACTTTTTTACCTCCTCCAGCAACAATGTGTTATTGCCGAGGATTTTGAATCTAAGTCGTGTCGCTACACTAGCATACTATGTGCTCTGGTGTCCCTGTCTCCTGGAAAGTTTAACGAGCAGACGATTAAATCCGTCATGCCATTCTCTTTCGGTAAAGTGACGTGGGTAGCTACCAGGTCCTTGTTACAGAAACCACATGTTTCACTTAGGCCGTATATCGGGCCTGGAAGACGTCCAGGACTCCTGGATGAGTGCACTTCCCAAGCACCTTTTTTTGGGGATGGATTTACTCCTTGCCGTGAAACCGGTGCTCGTGAATTTAAGGGCACCTTTCGAAACGGATTTACCCGTTTCGGTCAGCGCACCTTTGTCTGCTTGTGACTTTAGGGGCACCTTTAGAAACGGATTAACCCGCGTCGGCCAGCGCACCTTTGTCACTTTTCCCTATGAAAACGGTTTTATATGAACAAGGGATAACAAGATTAAAAGGTCTTTTTATCCGTAAAAACGGTATTTTTCCAAAACTCAAACCCTTCCTGTAAATATTGCAATGCAGATCTCACTTTCTGCTTTTGTTAACAGCCGTTTAAAATGGTTTCTTGACAGCAGCACAACTTCTTAAATTAGATCTTTTCTTGGCGCGGCGTCTTGCTACCCAAACAGATCTAAGAAATTCTGTTTGTCTATGTGCTTCCACGGCTGTTTGCAATGGATGATTTTCCAAATAAGTGACCGGTCTATTACCTTGTTCCTCATTTAATACTCCTTTTCTGCCTCTTCCCCACAATCTATTTAAGGAGTCGCTATTGTGCCACTTTTGTTTTAAATCCTAAACGGTACTTTTTGGTAAGTTAATTTCCTCGGATATTTGCCCTATAAAGCGACCCTCTTCCAATAGCATAATTATAATCAATCTTGCTCTTTGTAGTTCGTTCACTCTATTCATTTTATTAAAAATTATTCTGTTCTAAATATATATTATATTATTTTTAAAATAAAATGTTATCCGTTGACATTTATTATTTGTGACTTTGACTATTTTTAGGTAAAGTTAATAGACCGAGCGCTCGCGGCAGAAAAACGAGACCGATTTTTTACAGGCTGCCTTTGATACGGGTGATATTTATAGCCACAAGCTATAGATAGATGCACCTATTAAGTTCCGCAACGAGTGACTTCATATATAAACATTAACTTTAATTAGCAAAAAAAAGAAGATTCTTAAATCAACTTCTTACAGTCTGCCAATTGTTGAAGCATGAGGCTAGATTGTCAAATCCACAAAAAAGTTGCAGGCAGACGGTTTTCTCCAGTACAAGAGTAAAGGATACTAATGCTAGTTCGCAAAAAAATCGTGTAACTAAAAACACTTTTTTACAGTCTGCCAAGCACAATTTAGACTAATGTGTGCATGAGATTGACGAATTTTCACAAGGCAGACTGTTTCCCGATTTTTAAAAATTGATACATAAAAGTTATTTAACAAATTTTTCACAGTATTTCAGAACAATTTTTTACAGTGTAAAAGTTATTTAAATATAAACTTAACAGTTCACAATATTAAATAAAACAAATGGCAGCCTAATACGATGTATACATATAACTGCAAAACTATTTTTAATTTGCAAAAAAAGGTAATGACATTTAACGATTTTTTACAGTCTGCCATTGTATCCCAACAATGTTTAGTTAGTAAATAAACAAACTATTGAATGGCAGACAATTTATGATGGTACATCTAGCGTTAATTGAAACTTATAGAATCGCGCGGTAGGCAGGTAACGTAAGATTGATGGGGTCAGGTAAAGTTAGGTGCACTTCGATGTTCTTTGCATGCATCATAATGCACATAACCCTACCTGACCCCGGTCAATCTTTCATCACCTGACAATGGCATCCTAACGCCACATGACCCCGGTCAATCCCGGCTTTTTTGTGTAATTAAAATTTACGCATAATAGTTTTAGAATAAAATAGTGAGTTTTTCTGAGTAATTACAATTCACGCACATTACGTAATTGGGATTCTGGAAGTTTATTTCTTAACATCAATTTTTTCAAAATTAATTTTTAACAAATTATTTTTATATAACATCTAAAAACGAAGTAACTGTTTTGTGTGTAAAATATTCATAAATTTACACACAAAAACGCTTCAAGTTTACCCAATAATTCTGCAAATATTCCCTTACACATTTATTGTAAAAAATGTATAATATTAATAAAAATGTAAATTTTAAGAAAAAAAATTAATTTAATTAATATGTATAAACATACCTAAATAAATATTTAAATTTATCTGAGAAGTATTTTAAAGATTATTA
This sequence comes from Listronotus oregonensis, assembly GCA_019359885.1. Lineage (NCBI taxonomy): Eukaryota > Metazoa > Arthropoda > Insecta > Coleoptera > Curculionidae > Listronotus > Listronotus oregonensis. The sequence continues at coordinate 33,759 of JAHBCN010002756.1, forward strand.
TAATAATAAAAAAAAAAAGAAAGGGATGGGGTAGAATCGGGTTGGAAGTCTCGAACGCTACCGCTAAGCCACATGGCTATATAATATAACATATTGTATAATCCGACCTTGATCGCGTCGACTTGGGACAGGTTTCTGCTGTCTGCTTTTACAAAATAGTTGTCCATGGTAAAAGTACTTGACAGAATTTGTAAAATATTGCAAATAAATCACACAAAAACAATGGATAGTATAGGAAAATCTTATTAAAACAGTTTCAAAAGCTAATATATCACAAGTAGGCGCAAGTAGGCAAACAAGCAGGGGACGTCGTTAAAAACTTGTTATGTAACAAATGTTTAAAAAATACATTTTTATGTACGAATTTTTAAATAAATAAATTATTATTTTCAACTTACGTTAATAAATAACCATTTTTAAACTCTTAATTTATACTGATAACAGTAATTGACACTTTATTTTTCGCATTGTCAAATAGCCTATTTTAGCAGTAGAGCGTCTATCCTTGAGCGTCATCCCGAGCAACATGGCGGAGCAGAAAGAAAACATAGACAACATACACTAGTACCTTTACAAATCGTCTGCCATTCAATAGTTTGTTTATTTGTTACCTAAATATTGTTTGAAAACAATGGCAGACTGTAAAAAATTGTTAACTATTATAAGTTTTTTTTACAAGTTTAACTGCGCCTGCCTACTTTTTAAACTTCGTAAATTAGTATGCTAATAATTTAATATGAAATATTTATTGTAAAAGTTGTTATTTATTCAATAGGCAGACTGTAAAAAATTGTTCTGAAATACTGTGAAAAATTTGTTAATTAACTTTTATGCATCAATTTTTAAATATCGAGAAACAGTCTGCCTTGTGAAAATTCGTCAATCTCATGAACACATTAGTCTAAATTGTGCTTGGCAGACTGTAAAAAAGTGTTTTTAGTTACACGATTTTTTTGCAAACTAGCATTAGTATGCTTTACTCTTGTACTCGAGAAAACCGTCTGCCTGCAACTTTTTTGTGGATTTGGCAATCTAGCCTTATGCTTCAACAATTGGCAGACTGTAAAAAGTTGATTTAAGAATCTTCTTTTTTTTGTTAATTAAAGTTAATGTTTATATATGAAGTAACACGTTGCGGAACTTAATAGGTGCATCTATCTATAGCTTGTGGCTATAAATATCACCCGTATCAAAGGCAGCCTGTAAAAAATCGGTCTCTTTTTTCTACCGCGAGCGCTCGGTCTATAAGGTGATATAGGTTAGGCAAGCTAAGCCTAAAATTCATGCAGAAAAATCGTATGTTTAGAATTTTTCGCTCACAACTGTTCATCAAATAGGAATAGGCCATTTTCTTAATAAACAATACAATAACTTATTTCCAATGTCCACGTTAAGGCTGATTTTATTATCTTAAAGCAATGAACATGACCAGCATGTAAAGGATTAAAATTACAAATTTAAAAAATGTAATTAAAATGTCACAAAAATAGGGTTAGGAGTAAAAATAGAGGAAAAACTTATTAGACAAAACTAGTGATATTGTTAGAAAAAACACCTATTATTTTAAATTGTTAACTTTATTAGAACCTAATTTAGACCATTTTCTTTGCTAAATATGAGAAATTACCATTTTCTTACCCATTTTTATTAGTAGTCTTTAAAATACAAATATTTACGCTACTGAAATTAATATCGTATAAGATTATTTTCTTATTATTTATTAGTAACGGATTTTGTTCCGATTTCTTTTGCTCTAAATATAAATCATCTAAACTAAAAAGATTCAAATACGTTTGCAAAAATATATTTTTATATTGAGTTTCTTTTTCGAGGCTTATTTTATATATTCAGAAAAAACGTGTTGTGAAGAATTGCTAATAATATAAAAGAAAAAAATAAAAAAAAAAGTAATTATTAATTTTGACACCTACTATTGTAAGCTTTAAGAAGAATAATGGTAAGTAAACTGCCTTAATATTGTTTTTACTAAAAGTATTTGCGAAAAATACACATATTCTATTAAAATTTAAATATGTGAAAGTGTGAGAGAGGTAAAATATTTGGTTGTCATCCTAGACTCTAAACGTACCTGAAACCAAACGGATCTGCATAACAACAGACAGCCAAGCGTCACTAGGGGCACTACTAAACCCCAAGGTAACGTCCAAGCTGACATGGGAATGCCAAAAAGAACTGGAAGTCTTGAGAGAACCCAACAGAATAACTCTCTTGTGGGTACCAGGACACTTGGGAATAGAAGGCAACGAAAAAGCGGATAAGCTAGCGAGACAGGGATCATCCACACCATACTTTGGACCAGAACCCCCTTGGAGTGACCAAAACCACAGCACGAGGGCAAACCAGGAAATGGATTCGAAACAAACACGAGGAATACTGGGGAAACCTTAGTAGAATTAGACATGGAAAAAGGTTCATAAGGGGCCCATCCAAAAAAAACGAAGGAAAAACTACCTAGACAAAGTAGAAAAAGACTTCGCATAACGGTAGGGTTGCTAACAGGGCACGATAACCTAAGAAGTCACCTACACAATATAGGCTCATACATTGAAAACCCAAGTTGCAGAATGTGTGACAAGGAGAAGAAACAGCCTACCATATCCTGTGTGAATGTAAAGCATTGAGTCATAAAAGGCAGGCATTATTTGGTCAACCGAAAATGAGCCCACAGAAATATATCAACCAACCAGTGTCGGGGTTATACAGACTTGTAGAAGGAACAAGACTAATGGGAGGATTGATACAAAAGATAATGGAAGATTAGGCACAAAAAGCCCAATAGGCTGCGCTGCCTCCGGTAGTGAATCAAGACGGCTCCCAGGAAAGAAGAAGAAGAAATTTAAATATTCTGAAGTTTTTTTAATGATAGTAATACTGCTTTATTGTCATATAAGATTATATATGATAATACCAAAGAATAATTATATAGTATATGATATTATGAGGAAAACAGACAGTATAATGGTACTAGGCAATACATTTATTTTAAATTATCTTTACAGTATTATGACAATACATAATAAATAATTTCTAAACAATAAGTTTTTAACGGACAATTTAAATTTATAAAAACTTTCCATATTTTTTATACTAGCGGGTAAATGATTAAACATTTTTTTTAAGTCATAGATTAAAAATTTTTTTATAAAAGTAGAACATGAATTTAAAAGATAAAGTTGAGAATTTTGTCTAGTATTGTGCGAATAATGTTTGGTATTATTAAACCAATATTTTTTATACATTAAAGATACTGCTTTTAAAATATAGATAAAAGAAAGTGAAAAAATTTTTGATTCTCAAAGAAAATGGTTACTTTATATTTAATTGACTACAGTTTAAAACTTATGATAGAACTAAATAAACCTTATACAATAACTTTCGAAACATATTTTAAATATTTAGCTTCAAAAATATTTTTCCGTAAAACCTTAAAAAGATATTAAATGAAAATAACAAAGGCCCTTTTTTAGAATACAACTTGTTAATTTCTTCCAAACATCTTTAAAATTTACATGGCTAAAACTGGGCCACGGTCGTAATTAAATTCTTAACAAAATTGTCTTAAAGTACACTTTACAAAGCAAATTAGAAACTGTTTTGGCAACTTAAAATTAACAGCAAACCACTAATACCTTTTTAAAAAAAATTCTACATAAAACATAAAAAACAAAATAAGTAGCTTCTCTCAGTATTTTATATAGAAAAACCTCTAACAAGAAGCAATTTTTTCTTTTTCAGTAAAAACACTTAATTTAATTACTGTCAATAGGCCTTTTGTATTTGTATCAAAACACATTAAAAATAATTCTTTGTTAAGTTTTATTGGTGAATTTTTTATAAAGAAAAATCGACAAGACCACTAAATTTCACCATTTTTTGAAAAATTCGTAACTTTTTTAGAGATGAAAAGCCAAATTCACGAAGAAAGCAAAGCTATACAAGTCGTAAAATAAAATTTAAAGTTTTTATAATCCGTACACTCAATTCAAATCGGACAATTACAGTTCATACGCTGAATCGTCCAAAATATTACTGTTGATATATTTAAACTGTGATTTTAAAAAATTATGGACAGGTGTCTGCCTTTCCTGTTTAAACAGATATTATAAGAATCATTTTTGAAAAAAAATTATGATTTTTTTAAAAGGTCCATTTTAGCTTATCCGGCTTTTCTCTGCAAAATGTACATTATTAAACAAAATATTTTTGTTGTTTTATTGTGATTTTTATAAAGAAATTATCGCAAGACCAGTTAATTTTTAAACCAGTTGTTATACCACAGCACCTAGACCTCAGTAGGTTCTTTGTGCTTTCTCTTGTCGCCGAAAGATTTACTGCGTCGTCTAACCTATTAATTTAATAAAGTTAACGAAGTCTTCATGTGGAATCTCACTAATTTCGGATAAGAGAGGCCAGTTTGTGCCCAGCATGGAGTTTCGTTCAAATGTGAGGGCGGGACAATTGCAAAGAATAAGTTCCACGGTCTCATTTTTTTGTTCACAGCCTCTGCATTTTTCTGTGTCAATAAAACTTATTTTAAATAGGTGTCCTCATAGCCCGCAGTGGCTAGTTAGAACGACCGTTAATACTCGGTGGTTCCTTTTGGACATCGTCAAGCATCTCTTTGCCATTAGATTGTCTGGATAGCTTAGAAGTATTTTTGCAAGGTTACAGTTCGTAGTTTCATCCAACTTTTCATTAAACAAACGATAGGAGTATTCTTTTATGATGTCTGTTAAAGCTGCTGTTGTCAATCCAATGGTGGGATCGGGACCAACAAGTTTTCGTCCCGCAGTCGCTCTAGTCAGCGGTTTAATTACCTTAAGATATGTCATGCCCTTGATCCAGGATAAATTAACCAGGTTATTTTGAGAGATATTAATAAAGGCATGGTGACATTCTAGAACAAGTTCTAAAGTAATGCGTGGTCTCTTCAAGGCTAGAAGTGCTTGTCTACTGTCTGTATAAATGCAGTTAATTTTTTGGTAATGTTGGTTATGGCCGTCAGTTCGTATTGAAGCACGCTGGGTTTGGCACCCATTTTCCCGCCGATTTTCAGGTTTATAGTTGTTGAGTATATACCACAGCCTGTACCCACCTTGGTCTTTGAGTAGTCAGTGCAAAGGTTAATGGTTCCTGTAGACTTGCCCTTTTTTGATATTGCCCCTTTTGTATTGATTATGTAGTGTTTGTTAAAAACAAATCTAGATGCAATTAAGTCTGCTCTTGCCTGTGAAATTAAAAGTTCTTTTGTAGCATCCTTTCACCGGCGTCGTCCAGTTAAGCCAGTGCCTATATTATTATCTAGACCGACTATGCGGAGACGTGTTAGAACCACAGCTTACTTACAGCTGTAACACTCTCTTGGCGGGAACGGTTAGCGCCGATATCGTCGCGCAGGCTTTATGCTCCGCCCTGTCCGGGAAAAGATGTCTTTGGCGTACAGTCGGGAGAACTTTCGGTATTATTGTACGTTTAGCCGCCATAGCCGTAGGTATAATTTTTGTGTGTTTTAGTTGATTGTTTTGAACATTGCGTTTTATTTTATTTTTACACTTCGGTAAAATGAGTGACAAAAAACCATAGGACATCATAATGTTTGTGCAGTGCGAAACTGTTTTAATAAAGGTTATAATTCAAAGAAGAAATTCTTTTAGTTTTCCTAAGGATGCCAACCTATAGTACTTAAACAATTTTTTTGCATATTTTAGTAAAATTATAATTGATATTTATTATATTAATATATATATTGTATATATATATACAATATATATATATATATATATATATATATATATATATATATATATATATATATATATATATATATATATATATATATATATATATATATATATATATATATATATATATATATATATATATATATATATATATATATATATATATATATATATATATATATATATATATATATATATATATATATATAATATATATATATATATATGCCATGCCTAGGGCTACCACCCTAAAATTTTAAGGTGGAACAAGGGATCGTGTAATACATGATTTTAAAGGCCTTTTTTTAGTATGAGCCTATTTTGTTATTAATAAAATTCACAAACATACTTGCTCTTTGTTTATCTTTTAAGACATTCCAAAACTAATTCAAACCAAAATCATTGTCAAGTTTATTATTTTGTTGTTTCAAGTCAATGGTGAACACTTTTATTAGGTAAACGTATTCCTTTGCAAAATATTCTTATTTTCGCAAAACAAAATATTATACTAGACTATTTATTGTAGTCAAATGTAGTAAGCATGGTTTAAAAATGTTATCATTTATTTACAGAGCCAGAATATGGCACTAAAAAGCCAATCGAGAAGACCTGCTTGGCAAAGTAAACAATGTATATAAAAGTTACTCGTTATGTGCAGACCATTTTGAAGAGAGGATGTTCACGAGTCACTTGCATGCAGGATTAGTAGCCACTGCAGTTCCCACCCTATTCCCATCTCTTGAGGGAAATTCCAGAACTGACCATTCGTATAGTGCACCGCCTTTGGAACGATCTAGAGGATACAAGTTCTAGATGATATAGTATTAGTTTCAGAAGGGAATCCACCTACATTAATTTATCCAAGTAATAAAAATAATAATATTTAATTCAAAATAAACTTGAATCTTCTATGTTCAATTTCTGATTTTCCCAGTTTTTGAACTATGACTTTTTTAGCTTTTTAAATGATAAGTAAAATACTATGTTTTTACCACTAAAATATATTAACAATTGTGACAGCAGTTTCAGCTCCAGAGTCATTTTCAAAGAAATATTTCTTACAGACTAAAATATCAGTACAAAAAAAAGTGATTTGTAACCTAAGTGGTCAATATATGTTCTGGAAGCAGGAAGCAATTAATAGTTATTACGGTTTGGCGACAGTAAAAAGCGTGAAAAAAGGTTTGGTTTGAGCAATATTTTTATTGCATTTGTATATTTCTAGGGATTTACAGAAAATTAAATATTAAATTATACCTAGAAATAACAAAGGAATAAAATAATAATGTACATTATTATTTTTATTGCCTTTGTATATTTCTAGGGATTCCAGAAAATTAAATATTAAATAATACCTAGAAATATACAAAGGCAATAAAAATAATAATGTACATCTGCTTAATGACCAAACCGAACTTGTATTTTCCCCGCTATTTACTGTCGCCAAACCGTAATAACTGTTAATTGCTTCGCCGTTTCCAAAGAATATATTTACCACTTAAGGGTACAAATCACTTTATTTTGTATTGATATTTAGTCTGTAAGAAATATTTCTTTGAAAATGACTTTGTGAGTTGAAACAGCAGTCGCAATTGTTAATATATTTTAGTGGTAAAACAGAAGTTTTATTTATGTGTTCATGATGATTAATTACCACATAGTAACGGCTAATAGCATCAATTTTTTAAAATGAGCTGACAATTATATATTATTTGTACAAATCAAGTATTGTTTAAGCTTTTGGTCAACTATGCATAAAAAATCTCCAGTTGTTAACCAAATAAATTGTTATTTTCTTAAAACTACATATTAACCAAAGTTGTTATTTTTGGCTAATTAAAATATTTTGCTGCCCGCTTGAAACCGAGGTTCAGCATGAATCGTCGTCAGTCAACAGTTATCCTATCAACATCTCCAACATCTACCCAAACGTCAGCCAGTTTATCCTTTGATAGCCCAAGGAAGAATAAGTACAGACAACAAATAGTCCCTTACTGCCGAAAACAAAAAATTTAAGACAAAGGGTTCAGGTACTTGAAAGGTCAAAGAATTAATGAATTGGACAATATATCTTTGGGGCAATATATGGCTTTAACATCCAAATTTTGCAATCCGGATACTGCAAAATGTATTAATATGCAAGTATCACAGGGGCATAAACACCCAAAGGGTAGATGTTACAGCAAGGAGTTTAAAAATGAATGTCTACCAATATATTTTGCTGGTCCCGGAGTGTATAAAAATATTTAATGTCTAAATATAGCCTTCCCTCGCCTAACACTTTGCTAGGGAAAAAAGACTAGTTAAGATAGGACCCGGATTAGATAATCCCGAGTTCTTTATTTTATTTAAAAAAGGTTGACAGTTTTCAACCCCAAAAGTAAATATTGCTTATTGTGCTTTTGATGAAATGTCTATAAAAGCCAATTTATTTTATGAACGAAATGCAAGTTGCATCATTGGGCTAGCAATGGGTGATACAGGGAGAAAATTTTTAAACCAACTTTAACTGCCTGTGTATTTATGGTCAGAGATATTTATTCGAAGTGGAAACAGCCGATAGCCTATTTTTTATGCCATACTTCTGTAACGCTAATTTATTACATAAACTATTAATTGAAGCTGTGCAAAAATTAAAAAATGTGGGTTAAATGTTTGCGAATTACTTGTGATATGGGGTCCAACAATATCAAATTGTCAAATATTTTAAAGATATCTCCAGATAATACTGGTTTTTATTTAGAAAACCAATACTCTTTTTCATCTTTGATGTGCCACATATTATAAAAGGATGAGAAATATGTTGATGATATATGACTTTTATATTAATGGTAAAAAAATTCGTGGCAATATATTAAAGACTTCTATGAGTTAGATAAAAAATTTCCTGTCAAAGCAGCACATAAATTAACGGATTCTCATATTTACCTGATTGGTTTTCAAAAATGAAGGTCAAACTTGCCACCCAAGTATTTAGTTACTCAGTCCATGTAGGTATGAGTGTTTATATTAGATTTGGTTCCCTTCCGATGAAGCGACAGAAACTGCGGAATTTGTTAATAGAGTTGATCAATTATTTGATATTTTAAATTCTTCACAAACCTTTTCTAAAAAAATATAATGTTGCCTTTAAAGCAAACTCATTTCAATTAGAGTTTCTAATGGATTGTTTTACCTTCTTTAAAAATCTTGAAATTGAGACAAAAATCATAAAAAGTACCAAAAAAATTAAATTTATTAGAAGTCTTATAATTTCCATCAACAGTATTATTCAGTTATTTTACTATCTTCGTGAAAATGCAAGGTTCGATTGTGTACTTACACGAAGATTAAACCAAGATTGTCTGGAGAACCATTTTGGTAAAATCAGAAGTGCAAACGGCAACTGCATTAACCCAACAGCAATACAGTTCCACAGAACATTTAGAAAGTTGCAATGCGTCAACTTACTTAACTCAGGTAAGTACAGAAAACTATGAGGCAGATTCTGATCAGATGGTTTTAAGGCTTTCTGATTGCGAGCAGGTTTTTGTACCTGAAGATAAGGATAAAGTACCAGACCAAAAAGGCGCACTAAATGGCATGGATTACCAAAAAAATGAAATGCTGCAAAAACATTTCATAAGGTACGTGTGCGGGTACCTTTTAAATAAAGCGTTAAGGATTCACTCTTGTGACATTTGCAATAAATATAGCAAAGACCCCAATGAACTGCGAATGGTGATACATTCGGAAATTTGCAAATGCTTAATGATGAATTTGTGGAACTAATATGTAAAATAGAAAAAATATTTCAACAAAATTTTGAAAAATTGGCCACAAAAAGCAATATTTGCGGTACACTTTTAGATATAAGTAACCATTTACCCTTTAGTCATCTCTGTAAATATTTTCCCAAAGAATTTATAGTTAAATTATATTTAAGAGTTAGAATTTATTATACATTAAAAACAATAAATGCTAATTTTAGAAATATAAATAAGAATAAATTAATAATATGGAAAAATTTGTAATATACGTAGTTGTAAGTAATTTTTTTGTTTTGTTTTTTCGTCCATTTATTTTTGTATGCCTGACTGAAAAATTAATTTTTTGTAAAATTCTTTATTGCTGTTAGTAAAACATTAGTGTTGCAAATAGGTAAGCATTTTTTATTTTGTTTCTTATACATCTGTTACATTTCGATTAATGGGCAATAAAACTTATTAAAAACCTAAGCTACAGAACATTATTTTATTATCATATTTTTTTTATTGCTTAATTAAAACACGCCTCAGCGTGTTCAAATCGAACTTTCAAACACACGCGTGTTTTAAAGGTTGCCATGGTACAACAATCAAAAACGGGAGAAATGTGAAGTCTAAGATGGCATTGCAACAACCTATAACCTCGAATTTTTGCACATGTTAGGCATTTTAAAGAAACGAAAATTATTAATCTGACATGAGTACTTTATAACGTCAAATAAAATATTACTAATATAATAAATAATATCAATAAAAAAATAGCGTAATGTATTCGTGACTAACTGATCTTTAAAACACTTGCTCTATTTTCGAGAACTTGGGCTACGCCGTCGTGTCTCGAAAAATCGCGCGTGTATTAAAGACCCTATTATTCACTTACACTTTATTATACTGTACCTTTTCCCCAAAAACTGACATTATATTGAGAGATATCACAGTGCGATTATCAAAGGCAATAATTTCTGTCGAATATTACATCCGAATTTTGCAGAGCTGAGAAAAGACCTTAACAATGACCTGGGAATATGAGGAAACAGCTAAAGATCGACGCATGCATCCTCTTAAACAACTAACGATTTTTATAAATCATTATTCTTTTCATAAGATTACAGATTTTTTTAGTCTTTTTAACCAAATTTAAAATGTTATTATTTTTCAAATTTAAAAGTTTTATTGTATTTTTTTTTATATTTCTTATTAACTTTAAAATTATCTACTACGGTACTGTTAGGCAAAAATTTGTCGTTTTACATAAATAAGTAATCGTTTTAATCCGGCTCTGACTTTTCCCGGATGTGCGACAGAGGGAGCAACGCTTCTGTCTCGTTTGTTCGTAGACTGCGAGATCAAAGGTGCCGACCGGAGTTGTGGAGCTGTAAGTAAGCTGTGTTAGAACCATCAAAGCCGCTTCCAGTACAAAAATATTAAGGGGGGTGAGATTCAATGTTACCTCGCTTTATGGCTCTAGCCGGTGTAGTTCTTATAGCACCTGTGATATTTAAACATGCTATTTTTTGAATTTAATATAACTTATGTTTCGTCGTGATTTGTTCTATTTTGGACCACCACACTATGAAACCGTATGATATCAACAGTCTTATTATGACCGTATAGATCCAATAGGCTACTTTGGAAGAATACTCAAGTCCTACCTATAGTTCTGCGGCATTAGTCAAATGCAATATATGCTTTCTTTATTCTGTTCTCCAGATGAGAATTTTTAATTAATTAAAAAGCTAAATTAACATGTTTTACTTTAAGGCTATTTTTCATAGGTTTTTCCAAATAAAAGACAGAAAAAAGGTACCTAACTCTTGTAGGTATTGTGATTTTTTATGTTTTATAAACCTCTATTTAGAAGGAGAACTGGTGTTTTGTTGTTAAATTTTAATTACGAAACATATTTCGATAAACTGCCTTAATAAAGTTTTTTAATCAAGATTTATCAATTTAAATAATAATTTAAATTTTTAAATTTTACAACAATACTGGCATAAATATAACGGTATTTTATTTATTACAAATCTATAAAAGATAACAGTTAATATTTTTATATACGTTTCTAAATTGATGCGCTCTGAATACAAAATATTTTGGATAAATAAATTGCTTTACGGCCGTAAAGAGATATGTATTTCTATTTTTATTACCTTTATAAAGGATTTTTATAAAGGTTTTTGCATTTTTATTAAATACATTTTTTTGTATAAATATAAAAATTCCTTTTAAAATGATTGCTGTTTAATGCTGGAATTCCAAAGAATAAGTTTTTTTAAATGAAACGAAGCTTTAAGTTATTGTATTTTTTAGATACCCTAATTTCAATCCAAAGTTATGTAGCATAATATTGGGTTTCGACTAGAAAACAAATTAATGTTGTACTGGGTGTCCAAATAAGAAAGGACGCCGACTGTATCTTAGAAACTAATTATTGCACAGCGTTGGGGAAAAATATTTTGAATAAAGTCAAGAAAATGCTGGAAATTATTTTTGAGTTTCAAAAACTACCGCTAGATGGCGCAACCACAACGGTACATTAAAAATCAATTTTTTCTTTAAAATTAGCTGGTATTGGGTACAATTTTAATAACACTGTCAAAAAATTTAACCAATCGCGGTTTTTGCCAGAGTGTAGGTAATTTTTTATTCTTCCAAACCTACAATAGAAAATTATATCGTCGTATTTAATTTTCTCGACAAAATTTCGAAAAACCGAGTTTTCCTTAAACAACGCCCCCTAGTTGGTGAACTACAAATTAGCCGACACCAAAAAAGGCGACAAAAAAGCTTAAAATTGTCTTTTAACCGAGTACCCATTTGATAAAAGAAGTGGCAGATAGAGCTATTTTAAAGTTGCATTATTTATCATCTTCCCCCACCCTTACTATTAGAAATAAGTCAAAAAATCCTTAATCAAACTGATGCAAAATTGGTTAAAATTTTTGCTGATGTTATCACAATTGTACCTAATGCTAGCTACTTTTGGAGACAAATAGGCTTTTTAATTTACCGTTACTGTTTCGCCATCTCGCGGTAGTTTTTGAAATTTAAAAATAATTTGCAGCTATTTTTCTTGACCATTTATACCAATAATACTTTTTTTCACCAATGTGCAATAAATACAGCCGGCTTTCTTTATTAATTAAACACCCGGTACAATTACTATCCATATACACCAAAAGCAAATTTATCAGAATTTACTGCCCAGTAGTGACGTCACCAAGACAAGAGACTCTTGTCTCGAGGTTCCTCGTTCAATCGAATTTAATTTTAACGCACAGTGAGGAAGGTAATAAAAAATTAAACCTTTTTTGCATTTTGTACAGTATTGCACTACTAAAAATTACTATCGATCATTAAAAAAATAATTTTATCATACTAGAATTTAATTTCTCAATAGCAATACCTGAAATATTTTCAATTTGTTTTTCCATCAAGCCCATCTGGTCTATTTCAACCATTAAACGTATTGTCAGTAAATTTGAGTCCAAAGCATCGCAATAAATAATTGTAAATGTTTAACTTAAAACATCAAAAATAGATCCTAAAAAAAAAAGAACTAAACTTTTAATATTTTACTAGAAGTGGAAAAATAAAATGAAATAAAATACAATAACTTTTTTAAAAATAATAGAGAATTAGATAAAATTATTAATTAATCAAATGTTCAAACAACCCCCCATTAACAGCTAAACAATATCCCAACCGATCATAAAATTCATTTCTAACATTGCTAAGTTAATATTGCGAAATTTTATTACATTTTAACGAAATAGCGTTTTGTAGCTGGTTTAGATTCTCAAATTTTACATTTTTATTAATGACACTTTTTAAGTGACCCCACAGAAAGAAGTCATTCGGCGAAAGATCAGGTGACCTGGCTGGCCAAAGTATCCGGTACCGTGGACCAATAATATTGCCGTTAAAAGCATTTTCCAGGTACTCTCTAACCATATGGACATGAAAGGCGGGGCAACCATCCATTTGGTACCAGATCATTTGATCTTCCCGAACAACTTCTTCGAAGGCGGGTCCAATTTGATTTTGAAATAAGTCCAAAAGGTTTCTGCTGTAAGGTTATAGTCCATAAAAAAGGGTCCAATGATATGGTGTCCGATTCCCATGAAAACATTTGTTTTTTGGGGATATTGTGTCCGAGTATGAAAAAAGCGATGTTCATTTTCTTGGCTCCAATACCGGCAATTCTAAACAGTGGAACAAATATTTTTTAAAAAATTCCTATCGTTATTTGCTCTTTCCATCCTTTCAAACAAAATGCCATACTTCGCTCTTTATTTCCTTTCTGCAACTCTTGATGTTATTTGATTTTATACAAATAATATTTGTGTTTTTTCAAAGCGCGCAATACCGTTGTAGGATGTTTATTTACCTCTTGCCCAAGAACCCTCGTACTAACCATTTTGTTTTCCTCCACACTCAGTAGAATATTAAGATTTCTGTTTTCTCTTTCTTCGGCTTTATGTTCGATATCCTGAGTTAAACATTTACAATTGTTTATTACGGTACCCTTAGACTCAGACTTACTGACAATACGTTTAATAGCTCAAATGGACGAAATGGGCTTGGTGGGGAAATAAACTGAAAACATTTCAGATACTGCTTTAAAACTGTTTCCTTATAATGCCACTTAATTATGGATATTTTTGGTCGATTGAATAATTCATATTTTTTTAAATACCGACTGTCACTCATTTATGGCACTTTTCCTCATGTCAGGAACAATATTCATTTTACTGGTGCCTGTCTGGTTTTACCTGAACCGAAAATTTCTACTAATCCAACATAAACAATTTTAGAAATTTTACTATTATAAGTGCAAAATAAAATCATTCAACCGTAAGGTATTTTTCTACATAAAATCCCAAAATAACATAATTTAATTACCCTAAAATATCATGAATTATAATGATTAACCAAACTGTGGCAAACAACAAATTACAACAGCGTAATAAATCAAGATTTTGCAAGATGAATATCCTTAGATAACTAACTATATATTTTTTTATTTTATAGTAACTGACATTTTAATACCAATAATATTGCTTCATTGTCATATAGGATTATATATCAGCAGAATAAAATAAAACTATAATAATAACAAAGAATAATTATAAATTTTATGATATTATGAAAAGAAAGGACAATAAAAGGGTCCTATGCAGTAACTGCTCCCCTTGGTCACACTAAATCATGGTCGGATCGACCATGGTTTAGTCACCGTATCATACCCCTCACAAATTTTAAGGCAACTGAACGCATGCCGCCACGAACCGTCTGGCACTACAGTTCGGCCGACTGGGATGGTCTGAGAGATTTCTTTGCCAGCTACCCTTGGGATCCTACCTGCTTTTCAACTTTCGATTCTTCCGAAATATGTAAACAAATTACCGTAACAATTCAACTAGGCATTGAGACCTATATTCCCCACACTAAAAAGAACCCCATAACTTTAAATCACAAACCGTGGTTTTCTAAATCATGTGACAAAGCCAGACTTTTAAAAGTTCAAGCCCACAAAAAGTTTCTTCAAAACCCAGTCCCGAAAATCGACAGGCTAGCATCCAAGCAAGAAATCAGAATAATCAGACCATCTCAGAAGCAAAAGACCGTTTTAACAATCGGATAAAAGATAAAGTTCTCTCTTGCTCAAACGGCAGTAGAGCTTTCTGGTCCTTTGCCAAAAATATTACTCACTTTTGCACAAATTCTTTCCATCCCTAATCTCTAAAGATGGAATTGTCTCTACCTCCAAAGGAAAAGCCAAAGGATACAAAACTTCCTCTTCTAACTATAGACCTATATCTCTTCTTTCTGTTGTTTGCAAAGTAATGGAAAAATTTATTAATTCCGAAATTTTAAAGTATCTGGAAAAACATAAGATCTTACATAATAGACAGTATGGATTCCGTCATAGTAGAACAGCTGATCTTTTTTCCTTTGTCTCACACAACTGGAACAAGTCCCTTGAATTTGGTAAATCCCAGATCGTTGCTCTTGGCATATCCAAAGCTTTCGATCAGGTCTGGCATGATGGGCTTCTTAGCAAACTTTCTTCTTACGGTCTTCCACCTAAGCATTGCTCTTGGCTTGCCAGTTTCCTTTCTTATCGACGTATATCAGTTAGTGTAGATGGTCATTCTTCCAGCTTCTACCAAATTTATGCCGGGGTGCCCCAGGACTCAGTGGTGGCACCCACGCTGTTTCTTCTACACATTAATGATCTTCTCTCTTTGACAATCAATACCATTCATAGTTTTGCTGACGATAGTACCCTTCACTCTAGTATTCAATTTCTTAAGCCACCATGTAATTCTGATTTGGAAAACAAGCGCAGGTAAATGCAGATATCTCTTTCACAAGACCTTAAACTTATCTTGGATTGGGGCGCCAAAAATCTTGTTCAGTTTAATGCCTGAAAACACAGTCATGTTCGCTGTGGCGAAAAAGATCTGCTAATGCTCATCCCTTACATATGAGCGGCCAAGTTCTGCAGAACAAAGAGTCGTTTAATCTTGTCGGCGTTACTTTTAAGAATAACCTCAACTGGCACAAACACATTACATCCATAGCCTTGGCAGCTTCAAAAAGCTTGAATTCCTCTTCCGAGTCAGCAAATATTTCTCTTCTTCCAATCTGTACACTTTGTATGTATCCCAAATCAGACCCTCTTTAGAATATTGTTCTTATGTCTGGAAAATGGCGTCTCTTACAACACATAGCATTCTGGACTCCATTCAAAGAAGAGCTGTTCGTCTTGTTAATGATTCAACGCTTACAGAAAGGCTTCCTCTTCTTTCCCATCGTCAAGCTGTAGGGGATCTGTCGCTCTTCTATAGGTATTTTCACGGCTTTCGCTCAGAGGAATTGGCCAGTATTATTCCTACTCTGGCAGCTCCCAACAGAGCAACACGTAGTGCAACTTTTATGCATCCTTTTACAGTTCAGTTAGAGAGGCCCCGAACTTTCCACTTTTTTCGTTCCTTCATCCCTAGAGTGTCAAGACTATGGAACCTGCTGCCCGAAGAAAGTTTTTCCTTCTCCTCCCAATCTCCAAATATTTAAGTCCCGTGTGAACAAACTCCCTCTCACCATACTTAAGACACCCACGGTACGTTAGTACCTAGGCATCAGCCCTTGTGGACTGTCCCAAGATAAAAAAAAAGAAATAAACCTATTCTAAACATTTTTAAATTATTCAGACAATACCTAAAAAGCCTTTTCTTACAATAAATGTTTGACGAAAAGTTTTAATTTATGAAAATTACCTTTATTTTTAATATAAGCAGGTAAATGATTAAACACTTTGTAAGTCATAAATAAAAGGTTTTGTAGTAGAATATTGATTTTAAATATAAAAGAATTTTGTCTAGTATTGTGCGAAAAACTCTAAATATTGTTAAATCAATGTTTATTGTATATTAAAGATACTTTAACATATAGATAGAAGTAAGTGATGAAATTATTTTTAATATAATGATTTATATAAGTCTTTCGACAGCTTTACAAATATATTGATTTGCTCTTTATTAAAATAAAAACAGAGAATATAATAGATAGTGATAAGAATTTTCCCATAAACAAATGCCAGATCTTTTAATCGATTCAATTAAAGCAAAATAAATAGATTTTAAAATAAAAAAATCTTATAAGTCATGGGAGAATATTCTGATAGCATAACAATTAAATGCAAATTTAATCACCTATTTTTTTTTATTTTCTTTGAAATCCAGTTTAAAATCTACATATATGCCTTAAAATTTAGTACATGAAGAGGATTTTTAATTGCATCATTTAAAAAAATGCCTAAATATAAGTCTAATTAAAAATAAAAATAAAGACAATTAAATATAATATATTTATCTTGGTATCTTATTTATAATTTGTTTACAAAGCTCTTCGACAATTACATCCAGACATATGGCAGTTTACCCCCGTATTAATCAAAACTTTTCCTATTTAATCGGATTTTCAAAGTTCTTACAAGTGGCGGTGGCCAATAGCCACTAATTCGTGAAAACACTGGAAACCTGCGAACTTGCAAAATCCGGTTCCGGCTTTCCGCACCGTTGCATCTTCCGGGCCGGAAGCGAATAAGCTGCCTTTGATGGTGCTTTAAATGTCCAATAGTAGTGAAGCGGACGTCTTGAAAATTAAGTTACCTAAACGTACGTGATCCAACACCATTACCTTTGACAGCAACTGGCATCATATATTTTCTCTAGCTGTTAACTGGAATATAATATTTATGTAAAAACACTGCGTGCTTTGCTTATATGATTATTTTATTAACAGAAAATACAGGCAATAAGAAAATATCGTCTCATTACAATATTTCAATATCAGTGGCGTTCATTGATTGCAAAAACTGGCGGGGCAGGGAGGCAACTACTTATTTTAAAAATTTAATAAAATAATTTTTTGTCTTCCAACGGTCAACAACAGCTTAAAGCCTAATAGTACCGTCAATGAATACATAAAACAGCCAAAATTTGGTCCTCAAAAACAGCTACAATTTTGATAATTTTTTTATAAATATTTTTTTTTTCCATATTATTTAAAATTAAAAATCTTTTGGAGGGGGCAAAAAAATATTTAAGTCATTTAAACAATATTACTAATATTTAAGTGATTTTTTTTAATTGATGTAACTTTTTAAATATTAATTTTTGTCATTTTTAACACTGAATCTTTTTTGTAAATAATTAAATTGGCCCTAAAAAGATTTTTTATTTATTTGTCTTATTTTTTCTAGTTTCTTAGATATCGTCAACTTTAATTTCTGAGAGCAGAAATTTGACCTTAACTTCTGGACTTGTAATAATTGCCTTTTAGATTTTTTTTATATAATAGTGACAAAAAATAAATATACATAACAAAATAAGAAATTTACATATTTATTTAGAATTTAAACAACTTGCTCTGAAAAATATATTATTGTATATAAGATATTTAAGAAAATATGATAAAATTTAAATAAATAAAATTTCATAAAGGGTTATTTATCAGAATTTTGGAAATATTTTATTAAATGTTAAAAAAATTTGCTTTACTCACGTATACAAAAAATAAGAAATTTAATTTTTATTTATATATTACCTATCGGGGATTTTACTTTTTTCAAGTAGTGGGTGGTTATCGCAGTCACTTCGGCTGCAAACATTGCAAGCCGTAAGCAATAAAGGTTACTTTTTCTGCAGACACATGCTGAACCGCATCCTGTTTTGCTGAAGCAAAATATTTTTTTTAAGATGTTTTCAGATGCTGCTGGTTGGGTCATTTTCACTGTTTTTAAATAATCTTTTTTTTGTCAACCTCATTCTTTAGGAGGAATTAGAGAATTAATTTTCCGTTGCTGAAGTTGTAAGTAGACTCTTGATATAAAAGAAATGTTTTTTTGAATCCACCCAAAAATAATGCACTACAACTAGTTTATTTCACGAAAGTTATGTTAAGTAAATATGGAAATATTTATAAAGACCATCTTTTTGTTTTTTATGCATTCACTGGATGTGATACTACCTTCACCTTTTATAATAAAGGTAAAAATAATTTAAATAAAATGTTTAATCATAATTATAAATTACGTGAAGTAGCTAAAACTTTTATTGTTGAAAATCAAAGTAATGAAGTACTTTTTAATATAGGTGTAAGTTGTTTACTCATGTATGGTGCTTAAACTACTAAAAACCTAAATGAGCACTGATACAAACGTTTCATAGCATTAGCTTCAAGAAATAAAAGTGTACAATTTTATTTACTACCTTCGATAGAGGATGCAGCAAAACAACATATAAAAAGGGTTTACTGATAAGTTCTGCAATGAAAAATAATGTTCTAATCCCTCCTGAAGGATAAGGTTGGCAAGAAGACGAATATTTAAAACCAATAAAAATGATGCAACCAGCAGCACCTAAAAACGTCTTACAAATCATATTTTGCGGTTCAGCATGAGGCTGCAGAAAAAGTGGCCTTCATACTCACCGGCTTGCATTGTTTGCAGCGGAAGTGGCTGCGATAACCACCCACCACTTGAAGAAAATAAAATCTCCGTTAGGCAAAATATAAATTTAAATTAAATTTTCAATTTTTGTATATGTGAGTAAAGCAGAAACTTTTTACCATTTAATATTTTTTTTCAAAAATTCTTATTAATAACTCTTCATAAAATTTTATTTATTTAAATTTTATCCTATTTTCTTAAGGTTCTGTATATACAATAATATATTTTTCAGAGCAAGTTGTTTAAATTCTAAATAAATATATAAATTTACTATTTTGTTATGTATATTTATTTTATGTCACTAGAATGTGTTTCTCAAAGTGGTTTAAATCCTAAATAAATACATAAAATTCTAATTTTGTTATATTATATGTCACTATTACATTAAAATACTTTATAAGCAATTATTACAGGCCGGAAAGAGTAAAATTTCTGCTTACAGAAATTGAAGTTTACGATATCTTGGAAACGATAAAATATACGCACACATAATATAAAACAATATTTGTAGAAAATTTAATTACCCACAAAAAAGATTCCAAGTAAGAAATAACAAAAATTAATATTTTAAAATTTACAGCAATTATAAAAAAATCCATTTAAATATCATAAAAAGTGTTTAAACAATATAAATATTTGTTTGCCCCCTCCAGAATATTTTTGATTTTAAATAATATTGAAATACAAAATTATTAAAAAAAAATAATAATAAATTCGGAGCTGTTCTTGAGGACTTCCAACTAAAAAAAGGAATTGATTATTACCAAAAGACTTAAATGTTTGGGGAGCAGACTAAGTGGGAAGTTCACGGCCTCTTCAGCTAAACTGTAAGTATGACGCACTTGAGAGCTATTACTGAAGAAATTATACTGGCTATTTCCTTGGAGCAGAAGCCGTGACAGTTTCTATAAAAGAGTGACAGGTCCCCTACAGTCCGTTGGTGGGCACGAAAATGATGCTTTTCCGTAAGCCTGGGATCATTAATAAGGCGATCAGCTTTTCTTTAAATGGAATCAAGGATGCTAAGAGTCGTGGAAGACACCATTACCCATTAATATACATACAATAAATACAAATTAGAAGAGAAGAAACACTTGGTTAATAAGAAGAATCGGAGCTTTTTTAATTAGATATAATTTGTTTATGTCACTTAGGTTTAATCTCGAAAGTCCACCAGATTAAATAACTCTTTATTTCAGAGAAAAGGCGAGGTTGCACATTTTTGTAAGGCGATTGCTGGTATGTCAGCCAGCCCAAAGTCCACCAGATTAAATAACTCTTTATTTCATAGGAAATTAGAAAAAGGCGAGGTTGCACATTTTTGTAAGGCGATTGCTGGTATGTCAGCTAGCCCAGACGAGTTCTTTGTATTAAGAAAAGAAAAATTGGCTTAATCTACCTAACCTTAAAAAATGATATTGGACATTTAATAAGAAACAGGAACAACTGTTAGAAGAGGAAAATGAAAGACAGAATCAAGAGTAGCATTTGCAGCAAATTCTTTGGCATATGGTCTGGCTTTTCCTTTAGAGTATTGCAATAATTTCTTTCTGAGACCTAGCCATTCAAGCAAGAAAGATTTTTATTTTTTATGCAATAGTTTAATTGTATTGGTTTCTTGCTTCGATGCTAGTTTGTAAATTTTTAGAATTAGAATTTTTAGAATCACTGTGCTTAAAAAAAAGTTTTGTGGTTAGAAGGTTTGGAGTTTTTTTTGGTCCCAGGAACATATACCTCTTAAAATATTAAGAGACATAGGTCTCAATGCCCAGTTAAATTATTTAAGTTAGTTGTTAATGAATTTTGAAAGGATCGTAAAAAGAAAAGGAGGAAGAATCCTAGGGGCAAGTGGCAAAAATGTCTCTCAGACCACCCCAGTCGACTGAGTAGTAGCCCAGAATACCTGATCCATACAGAAGCGACACGAAGCGTCGGCACCTTTGATCTCCGCGGGTCAGATTTCGAAACCTTCGAAACATACAGTTACACTGAAAGAAAATTAACAAATAGCATATTAAAAAAATATTTTGATGTACACAATGAAAAATTATTTTAAGAATTTTAAGTAGGGCTTTTAGTAAATATTGCTTGTTTGGAGACTGGCTTACTTTCACGATAATGTGAGTCTCTATATTGTTTCCCTGAAATTTTTGTGTTTGCTAAAATGATTGAAGTTATAAATTTAACTTCTAAATCCGTTAAAACAATGTTTTTAAATATGAGATACCAATTAAACTCAATGGTGCGGATTTGTTTTGACTAAAATTGCCCAACAGGAAAATGGTAGAGGTTTGATTTTTAAATTTCTTTCATGTCAATTGTCCTAAGTAGATAAATTGAAACTTGTTCAGAATCGTATGAATCCTTTTATTTTTAAATATAGATAATGGCAGGGTTTTCGGGGTTGGGGGACACGTTTTTCATTAGTTTATTTATTTCGTCATATGCAATATGAACAACGACTTAAGAATCTTATTTGCATGTCATCATTTTATATTCATATATTTATTCCTTCAGCATATATGACATATTGTTGAAGTTACGATTGCGTTGACCAGAAATACTTTTCCTATTAAATTTTGCTGGTCAAGTAAATAGTCTAAAAATCCTGCATTAATTGTTTAGTTATTGTAATATTTTTATGTATTACTTTAAGTAAAAATTTAACTAGTAAATATATATATTGTAGCTTATTAATATCAAAGGCAAATATTTTTTTAACATACTTACAAACCTATTTATAATAAAAAAAGTAGAACTAAAAATATCTACACAAATAACTAATAAAAAACATAAAACACAGAAAAATTAGATTTATACACAATATCTAGCAAAGTGTGGACTTGTTAAAAATACTGTCATACCTAAAAACTATGTGGATTATACAGTGGATAAAAATCCTCAGGAAATACCTATAAAAGGAACAAAGTGGACCAGAATGGGTGTTGCATATGAACGACTACTGTTTCTGGTTTGGCAGTCTCGTCGATGCAAGTTTACAAAATTATTATAATATGTTATTAATCTGAAAACTTTGGCGTTGAGGAATATAAATAAAAACTAGAAAGACTTTTTTTTCACCTATAAATTTAGTGACGTATAATATATTTGTAGGAGTTCTCCAAACAATTATACCCAAGACTTTTTTGATAAAATTTAATGGATTACATTGTTGCAATTTACTGAAAACTTTTCTTTAAAATGCGACTTAGGTAAGTAATAAAAAATTTTGTCCTAAAATAATTTAAAATTTTTAAAAGAAAACAGTCTTATAAGATGGAACCAAGTTTCCATATTAAAAATCATACTTGGTTGCAGCTTATAATATACTTTTTATGATAAAGTGCCAACCAGACATTTTTCTTGATAATTTAAAAAGTTTTATTTTTT
Source organism: Listronotus oregonensis (assembly GCA_019359885.1). Classification (NCBI taxonomy): domain Eukaryota; kingdom Metazoa; phylum Arthropoda; class Insecta; order Coleoptera; family Curculionidae; genus Listronotus; species Listronotus oregonensis. Next base: position 56,678 of record JAHBCN010002756.1, read on the forward strand.
GTTTTATCAAAATTTTTGTAGCTCTTTAAAATATTATTAATTTTCGTTTAAAATTTGGTTACTTAAATCCTAAAAATTATCTAAGTTGGAAAATCTTCTATTTAAGGAGTCAATGCTTGGGGAAAAATTACAATTTTAAACATATTTTTAGTAAACATCAATTATCAATTCTTTTTTTTAGCTTTCTGTTAGCATCATAAAAAAGGTAGTTTAAAATATAAACCCAAAAATGTACATACATATTTATATATTAATACATATTATAAATACAAAATAAAATACATTTTAAAAAAACAGTCGAGTTCTCTTCGTCCCCTGTAAATCCTTAATTCTTCTGATAAAAACTGCTTCTTGCTTTACTTGGAACATCCATGGTATGTTGGTGCTAAAAAAAAATCTAGTTACTCTCTGGGAAAATGATTTAAAAAATCAAATTATAATAAATGTGTTATTAAAAACAATATTTAGCATAATAATATTTTTTACATTTTTACGATACATCTTATACATTTTTAAAGATATTTCCTTAATATATCTCATATATGGGGTATTTTCAAAAACATTTTATTTGAAATTCATGCATAGTATTTTGTAACTGATATCTATAAAATGATTACAATAAATCTATAGGGTTTCATTATTTTATGAGTTGTAAATACTAAGATACTGTGAATGATCTTTCTGGAGCTTCAGACAGTTTTTTTAAAAGTACTGAAGTCTTTTTATGCACATTTTATTTGCTTTTGGAGACAAAAAAGCCTATTCTTCAAACTAAGAAATTCTTAATAAACTTTTTAACAGCATTTGTTTGCAAAATTCCTTAAAACAATTCTGACAAATACCAGAATACTCTTTACATTTTTTATTTTAGGCAAAAATTTTAATACCATATTTGTCACATACCAAAATTAATTTTATTTAGGGTACCACTTACATGCATCCTTTCACAGTGCAACTAAAGAAATGGTTAAAAATAGGCCCAAAGCAATAATATCAAGCCAAAGCTATAGCAATTTGAATGGTTTCAAGAAGTTTATTACAAGTAATAAGCTAGACTTTTTATTTAATCGGCACTCTTTATATCAGTTACATATATTACAATGGTCTAAGATGATATTACAAATATGACCATTGGTTGGGAAATAAATTTTACTACCTTGAGCACCTTTATTTATGTACTTATCTTCAGTGTTTTTCACATATTTTATGGTATTTATGTAAAATTGCAGGCCCCTTGTCAAACAAGTCTTCTTTATTGCAAACCTTTGCCCAAATTAGACATTTAAAACAAAATCATTGGTCCCTTGAAGTTGAACTTAATTACTAATCATACTAATCAAACTTGTAGTTTTTAATAAATTTAAGAGTATTTAATAAATTTTATTAAATAATTTTTACATTTAAAAATTCTACCTATAATTAAAAAAGGAGTTCAAAAGACGTACAAGTTAATAATTTATATTGCTACTTGAATTTAGTATTGGTACATACCTAGATTCATGTTTTGAAAAAGCAAAGTGTGATATTTCTTGATCCGCACGAGAATTACACAGAGTATATGCACAATAATATCCACTGCTTTTATTAGTCATTATTTATGTGGGTAATAGTTTTTATTTATCAAAAACTTAAAACACAATAAAATTAAGTTCGTGGTCGAACGTAAACAATTATTTTGCTTTGTTAGTGAGAACTGTCAATTGGACTTTAAACATATTCGGTAATGGACGACGTAGTATATGCAACCATAATTACTAAACCATCAAAATTCGTCCGTGTCGCTTCTGTATGGATCAGTATTCTGGGGTAGTAGTGCCAATACAGTAATTAAGTCATGATCTAAGTGACCAAGACAAGCAGTTACTGATGCTTCTTAGAGTTTGGGGTTAAAAGTAAGTAATAGATCTAAGGCGTTTAAATTATGAACGGGGACCCAGAGATACTGATTGCAAATATTTTAACTGCCCTGCTTTTAGGAGCCATTTTTTGTAGAACCTAGCCAATCCTTATTACAAACAAAATGACCAAGAACAAAACTAAGAGATGATCCTGTTAATCTTTATTATAAAAAAGTTAAGAAACTCGATGTAGAAATGAATATAAATAGCATATGAATTTGGAAGATGAACTTTCGGTTGGAAAAAGTATATGATTGGTTATGGTGGTGGTAGGTTGGTTAAATGATTAAAGGTAATATTATAAGGTTACAGGAAAAAATTTAAAAAATTATGTATAATTATGTATGTATAATTCTACAGGGTGTTTTCTAATTGAATGTCAATATTTAAGGGGGCGATTTTCGGGTTCATTTTAAAAAGAAAACTTTATATGAACGTATGTCCCAAACGCCTTAACTTTTAAGAAACAGGGTGGTAAAATTTTTAAAAATTATTTATTGTTGATAACTGTGTTACCGCTTTATATCTGTAATACCTTTTGGGATATTTTAATAAAATTTGGTATACATGTACTATGTATCTAGAGACATTTTTTAGTGTACCCAACTTTATTTTTATTTTTACCAGTGACGTTCGTACGGAATTTGCCCTGCCTATTTTGGCAGATATTGATGGTACGCCACTAGTTTCTCGTAAAATAAAAATTATTTTTAAAATCCCCAATTATTTCTAAGCAAAGCTAATCACATAAATTTTAATCCTATGCACGGTTTTCACTTACAAAAATTAAAACCGTTTCTCTGGATGATTAGAACAATTTCGGTAAACAATATTACTACGCAGAAAAATATCTAGATTTAATTTTTCTAGGTGAAAACCCTGCAGCGGACATAACAGATCAAGAATGAAAAATAGAAATAAAAATTGAGCTAGAAAAAATAAATCTAAATATTTCTCTGCATGGTGATATTCTTTACCGATATATATTTCTTTTTTTTAAGCAAAAACCGTGCATCGTATCAAAAAAAAAATCAAGTAATCAACTTTGCCCAGAAATGTTTAGAAATTTAAAATATTTTTTAGTTTAACAGAAATTAGTAGCGTACCATCAATGTCTGCCAAAATAGACAGATCAAATTCCGTTTGAACGCCACTGATAGAAATTTAAAAAATTGATACACTTAAAAATGCATCTTTCAATACATTGTACATGTATTCCAAATTTCATTAAAATATTCTAAGTGGTATTACAGATATTAATAATAAATAATTTATTTTTGAAAGTTGCGTCACCCTATATTTTAAGAGTTAAGATGTTTAGGACATACGTTTATATAAAGTTTTCTTCTTAAAATGAACCCAAAAATCGCCCTTTTAAATATTGACACTTAATTAAAAAACACTCTGTATAATATATTTAAAAAAAAAAGGAGGTCCTGGGTCAACTGACTCTCCCATAGATACGCCAATGCTGAATATGTAATAAAGAGAATTGCAGTAAAGAGTGCTAAATGTTACTTTAAATGAAATATATTTGGGTTACTCGCCAGAGTTTCCAACAGGGACAGCCTCGGTTCAAGATGCCAGGGTACTCATTCAGATTAACTAAAACAAAAATTTGAAAAAAACCGTTTAAAAATTGAGACATTAGGACTTAAAAGTTAACTAGGAGAACACATATTACTAAAATTTTGTATTTATCCTATAAAACAGGATTGGTAGATTAAAAAAAACCGTTTTATTTTTAACATAAATTAAATATCGACATTTATTTTTATAAAATAAAACTAGTAAATCCAGCAGAGCGCCATGATACGTAAAACACCATTCACAGCGAATTACGTCACGTATCATTAAACATTACTGGTATCGTTTGTATTTCATCCTTTGAGCATATACCTACCAAGAGACAGAATTATCGCGATAAGTTTATAACTTCTCTATCTCGCTTTTTCTGCTGGTTGCAAGCTGGGTGAGAGAGAAAAGTATAAACCTATAGATCAAAAACCTTTCTTTCTTGCATGATAGCAATAATTTTAATATTTGACTTCTCAAAAACTTTATAACTCATTGTTAAAAATCTTAGGAATACTTTATATTTAATTTCTTGTAAGTACAATAATGTAATAATTTAGATATCTTATTACCACGACCAAAATATAAAGTTCTACTTCTTGTGGTAATTATTTGGAGGCAAACAAGTTCCTAATTATCATTCAAAAGTGTTGCTGTAGCGAAAAACATCAATTCGGGAAATCGTGAAAAGCTGCAATCTAGCGTATTTCTGCTTTCAGCATCGAAGCATTCGCTATGAAAGCAAATAAGCTGGTTCGGCAAGTGTTTTTAATATCCAATGATAAAGAGACAGACGTCTTTAAAATTAAGTTACCTAAAACTTACGTGATCCGACTCTATTAGAACATCATTGGTTTTGCTTTTATATAGGTCTTTTTAAAATGTTACTTAGCACCCACCGCAATTTAAAATATAGGATTTTTAGTATAAGGGATTTATAAGTAAAAAAATGCTTGTGGTAATTTTTTTTTATTGGTCAACAATTTAAAAATACGTCTTGTTAATATAGTTATGAAAAGGAACACAGGATGTTACAAAATAGGATTGTATGGGGATCAGAAAAATTATATGAAATACAATGTTTCTTTAATCAAGGTAAGCATAAAAATATTCTTAAAAATTAAAAATATATAAATTTTGATTTTTTTTTTAATTTTTAATTTTGTTAGTTGTTAAAACCATATTATAAATTTACATAAGCCTGTGTCGGCCAACGATTTTTAATTATGTATTTCAGGCTTTGCTTGCCTAATCTATACGCACTCAACTTTACCTGAAAATTGTCGAAGTGACAAAAAAAATGTTAACGGATAACATATTATTTCTAGATTAATATAATATATATTTAAAAAATAATAATTTTTAATAAAATGAATAGACTAAACGAACTACAAAGGGCAAGATTAATTATGTTTTTTGAAGAGGGTCTCGCCATAAGGCAAATATCCGAGGAAATTAACTTACCAAAAAGATTTAAAGCGAAAGTGGCAAAACATGGGGCTCCTTAAATAGGTTGTGGGGGCAGTGGCAGAAAAATAGTATCAAACCCGAAACGAGGTTAGGTTAGGTTAGGTTTAAAGTAAGTGGACTTTTTACGCCCTGTTGTGGTTCACACCTTTTTATATTTTTCCAATAGGATCAGACTTCTAATGAATCTGATATCAGATTGGGAGAGAGAGTTCTTACATCTCCTTTTACTCGTGTCGCTACCGGACACGAGCACTGTTCTGGTGTGTGTCCCTGTCTCCTGGAAAGTATAACGAGCAGACGATTAGATCCGCCATGCCGTTCTCTCCCGGTCTAGTGACGTGGGTAGTTATCAGGTCCTTGTTACAGGAACCAGATGTTCCTTCTGAGACCGTATCTCCAGCCATTTCCTATGAATACGGTCCTATCCGCTTTCTGTTTAAAGCCAGGGAACCCTTTTTCCTATAAAAGCGATTCCATCCGCCTTTTTTTTTTGGATTCAGTGATCCCTTCCTAAGCACCTATTTGTTCGGGATGGATTAGCCCTTCCCCGTGAAACAGGCGCCTGTAACTTCAGGGTCACGTTTCAAAACAGATGCACCTGTTTCGATCGGCGCAATAAGGCTAGATACTCCGAGAGGTTGCCCTGTATCTCAGAGGCACCGTTGGAGACACCTGTTTAAGGCACAGGATGTCATTCACTCATCAGCACGGTAAGCAGCCTTCCTAAGACCCTGTTTGTTCGGGATGGATTGGCCCTCCCCCTGAAACAGGCGCCTGTGACTTCAGGGTCACGTTTCGAAACGGATTCACCTGTTTCGTTCGGCGCAATAAGGCTAGATAGCCCGAGAGATCGCCCTGTAACTCAGATGCACCGTTGGAGACAACTGTTTAAGGCACTTGTGTTCGTCTTAGCTTTAGATCCCGTTCCATACACCAGGAGCAAAAGTTGGCGATAACCAGCAACTCTAGCGCATGTTCCAAAAGATCCTACTGAGCCCAACACGATAACGACGTGCGAACACAGCGGCGGGGAAAAACAAGGTAATGGACTAGTCACTTATTTGGAAAACTATCCATTTTAAATAGCCGTGAAAGCACATAGATAAACAAAACTTCTTTGGATCTGTTTGGGGAGCAAGATGCCGCGTCAAGGAAAGATCCAATTTAAAAAATCATGCTTGTGTCAAGAAATAATTTTTAATGGCTGTTAATAAAGAGCAGAGACTGCGATTTGCTTTACAGTATTTGCAGAAAGGGCTGGAGTTATAATGGGCTAGTTCGAGTGTACAGATCTCAAAACACAAGATTTAAAGGAGGTATACCCTCCTCCAAACAGTTAAAGCAAGTGGTAGATTTTTAGTTAATGTGTGGGGCGGGCCTTGGGCTTTGCCACCGCAATAATGGAAGATTTACAGGAAAGGTTTATATTGATATATTACAAAATGTTAGGTAAACCCCATTAACTAAAATCTTTTCTCGGCAAAACTTTATTTATTATTAAGACCACTGCCTGTTCACACGGCAAGAAAAGTTGCTCACTGGATGCGAGAAAATATTATAAATTTACTACATTGGCCCTTAAGGAGTCCAGATGTCAATCCCATAGAAAATATTTGGGGGTCACATTGATCTATGAAACAAAATTGAGGAAATATGGAACAACTATAATGTACGTTATATCCAAAGACCGAAAGCATACATGCCCAAGCGTTTAGAGCTAATCATCAACAAAAACGGCACTGGAATAAAATATTAGTTTATTAATATACTTGATATTTTTATGTCATTTTGTAGTTCTAATAGACTTAAAAACAAAATATGTAATATACTTATTATACAGTTTTTGTAAAAGAGTTTGCCCTTTTTAATTTTATTGAAAATTAATCTCTTTTAAGGATATTATATTATTCTTAATATTATATATAACCAAATTTTTTTTAACGCATAAATAAAACCGCTAGAATTTTTTTAAAATCTAAAATAAAGAAAATAAACTTTAAAGCCTGGTAACCCTAATTCTTAACCAGTTCTTTCCAGGTAACTATATACTACCAGGTTTGGAGTATAATCATCTTTATCTTATATTAAATGTTAAATAAATATTGGTAAGCAGATGGGTAAAAATTACAATATTCACTTTCTTGTTTATACTTTTCAATCCAATAGTTATCACCAGAAAAAGTAAGGCAAATTCTTTGGGCTTATTACTTTTAAATGCGATTATTAATTTTGTAGTAGGCAGATATGTGAAAGTATGCAAAGAAATGTAACTAGGGTAACTCGTAACTAAAATTGATTATAGCCTTGACTATATATTTTTGGCAACCCTTTGGCCACCTGTCACTACATGTTATAAATATAGAATATTTTAATATTTTATATAAAGAAAAAGTAATAGTAATAGAGAGCAAGCAATGAAAAGTAACTTTTTCTCCAAATAAAATATGCTGTTTTTTTTAAACGTCGACAAATTAATGCGAAAACATCTCTTTTTAATAGTAATATTTTTTTAAAGACAAGTGGGTTAGCAAGGCGGCTTAGACCAGCCTATATGATTAAAACAAAGGTTAGTAAAGGTTAATTGACTTACTGTTGCAATAACATTATTAATTTATGTGAACGAATTTGCTAGTATAGCTGCGCAAGAAATGAAGGTTCCGACTTGTTCTTTCGTTTGATATATTACTTTTCACGAGATCCTACCACTTTATAGCAAAAATTCAATTTCGGTACGGAAACTGTCAATTTTGTTTTGATTTATCAATTTCGCGCACTTTTGCGAGTCTTTAGAGGTAAAAAATTCTTAAACGAAAGTTAATAATAGTCATTTCTAGCGTAGAATTTTCCGTTCTTTTAAATAGAAGCTTTTTTTTCTTCTTTAATGGCAACAGGCTGATTAGCCATTCAGCAAGCCAAAGTGTTTCTTAGAAAAAAAGAAGTTTTGTATTTTATTTTTTATAATTATTTATCGTACCAATAATACAGGGTGAATACAAGCTAAATCTATTACATATATGACAGGAACACACACTTTACGCCACTGGAGTCGAACCGGGCGACTTTTTATTTTAAACGCACAAAGAAGACCACTTAAAAAGAAGGTAACATAAGGATAAAAAATGGGTTAGACTATCCTACTGCCTACTATCAAAAAGCATCAATTCTACATAAAAGTAATTTATAGTTTTAAGTTCATCTGTTAAAAAAAGAAATCAAAGCATTATTTACCTTTGTGCTCTCTAGGGCTAAAAGATTAAGGATGTTAAAAGGACAAGCAGCTTTACACTCTTTGATTAAAAATTAAATAGGTTGTTGGTCTCGGCTAGGTATTTGTTACAATAAAAGAATATATGATCTAGATCACATCTAACATTACAAGTTTCAGATTGATCTGAAAGTAGTATTTTGATTTTATACAGATGAGCGGGATAACAAGCATGTCCAAGTTTCATGCGTATAATTGTTGTTATGTATTTTCTAGGGACCGGTAGGTTTTTATGCCAGTAATTATGTGGAATTTCAGTTACAAGCTGGGTATATCTTGTGGGTTTATTTTTGCAATGTTCCTTTTATCTTATATTCCATTTATTGGTAATATTTGTTTTTGCATTATTATATCCGTCATTTAAGCTGAGAGTGTAATTAGCTGCTATACCATTAATAATGCTAGTAGTCCTAGATGATATGTTCACGTGCAACCCAATCCGGATCAGACGTTTATCTTAATATCTCTGACGTAATTAAATATTTAGGAATCTTGTGTGACGCGTTATTTAGGGCGTGGCCAATACTATCTGTCAAATGTCAAATGTCACCTGTCACCTGTCAAATGCTGCCTGTCAGCTGTCATATGGCGCGAACCACATGACTTAGGAAATTTAGCTTACGTGGATGAGTTGTATCTTGGGGTCCTACGCAAGCGCTAAAAAAATGGCGTCCATCACCTGTCAAATGCCACCTGTCAACTGTTATATTTAGAGAACCACCTGACTTAGAAAAGTTTGCTTACTTGGGCTAGACCTGTCTTAGGATCTTACGCAAGCGCTAAAAAAATGGCGCCTGTCACCTGTCAAATGCCACCTATCAACTGTCATATTTCGCGAACCACGTGACTTGGAACCTGCTTACGTGGATGAGACATAACTAAGGGTCCTACGCATGCGTTAAAATAATAGCGTCTGTCAAATGTCGCTTTTCAAACGTCAAATGCCAAACCTAACATGTGGGGGCCCCCTACGCTTAAGCACCAGGCATAGGGTGTAGACCTGGGGCTTAGGCGTGGGGTGAAGAGCCTTATTATTATTATATTAATCTTACAATTTTTAAATATTAAATAATAAAACACTTTGTATATATTAATGTAATTTATTTAAACCACATATACAGGGTGAATCAAAAATAGGCTACAATTAATTTGCTACTAACATTACATAAAATTACAATACTACGTTCTACTAACTATACTTAACCTAAAATTACAAAGATGTATCTGTATACCAAACCTATGAAATAGGATATTTAATTACAAACTCAACAGATATTTTAGTACGTGATTTAAGTTTATCTCCTAAAAACGTAATTTTATCATCAAATTTTAACTCTTGCTGCAGTAAATCGCTTGGTACTTTATATTCTTTTTTGTTAATAAAAGTTTTTAGAGGTGAGTCAATGTTAACATATTCAATTATTCTAATCTTAATAGGAAACATATAATAGTCAAATTTTAAACCATTTATAAAAAGATACCTTGATGAACCCTTTTCGCAATTCAACATTATATTCATGTAACCATACAAAGTCTTTTCAGAAATATCTTTCAAATCATTTTCTCTTTTAAGCTTTTTTGCTAGATGATAGGGATGTGTTAAATTACGTCCGAATTTGTCGAGAGTCATCGTGTTAATGATACTGCGTCACTATGTCTAATCAGTTTATTCAATGATATCAGCTTCTCTTAACTCTTCAAGAATACTTATAATCTCGTTTTCATGAGAGTTATTACCAACTACCTTACTTGCCATTAACAATTTTAATCTATCCACAAGCTCATTTGGATCATCCCAGTAAACGTAGTCAATTTTATTATTGGAAAATGTTTTGTAATCAGGTAAGAAACCAGACTGACTACCGATTGGTAAGCCATAACCCTGAGGCTGTTGTGCACGTGTAATTCGTAATTGCTTATCACGTTCTCTCTGCTTTCTTGCATTTTCCTCTTTTATACGTTCAAGTAATGGTTTAATTGTTAGCATATATTTCTCTTGTTTGCATTTGTTAGCAAAATAATTTTTGTGAATGCTCGCTCATCCAGTGCGGTCAATTTGTTTTTTAATGGATTGGTCTTAAATAAAGTTCATATAGTCCGGAGTTCCAGTAAATTTTTCTCCTTTAATATAAATATCGGTCCGTTAAATTCAAGCCGAGAATCACCAAAAGTTAGATGATCGGTGGCTAAATCATGTTTTAAATATGTGCGATCGTACTCGTTTTCGTATCAGTTATAAATCCTTTCACTATTCTCTCGGTAGCGGATCATACTGATCTAGATATTCCCTAAAGATTCTTCCGTAATACTATCCATTTGAACAGGGTTATATTGAGGATCGACTCTGAACTCGTCGTCAAAGTAACTTTCTTCAGGGTTATGTTCATCATAGTTCTGTTTAAATCAGCTTCCTCACCATCGTTCATATCCTGAGCCATTGGTGAACTATCTTCTCGTGTCTCGACATTAATTGAATTATCGTTATATTCTTCTCTTCTTGAGCAGCTAGCTCGTCATGTTTTTGAACAGGGTCAGTAAAATTAAGTGGAAATCGTGGTTTTTTTATTCTGTCGAGAAAATTGTTCACTTTGTCGTCTTTTTACAGACTTGGGTGTAAATGGTGTAGATTGTTTACCATGCTGCATCGACTCGGATATTAGTTTTGCCAAAGGTCTATACGTATTCTCCAATGTAACAGCATTTTCATAACGGCCAGCTTTAAGAGAATCATATAGTCTTTTTACATTGCGCGAATGTTCGTCAAGAAGTTGAAGAATGTTTGGATCTGCTTGCAAACTCCGCTTCTTTTCTGGTCGCTGATCACTGGAGTTCTGATATTCTTCAAATTGCACCTCAGCTGGCTCACCCAATTCCCTCTTTAAAATCCAAATATTTTTTACGAATACTATTGGAAGCTTCGATTTTTCTACGTTTAACATCCTTATCAAGCTTGTTTAAATCCATGGCTACAGAACCCTTCTTTTAAATTATTAAGGTATAAGTGTTAATAATTTCTTCCCAGCAACAGTCCCTTTCTTCCAACAACAGTCCCTCTCCCCCCAAATATCAGCACTGTTTTTTAAATAACAGCCCTGTATTTCCAAATAACAGCACTGTTTTTTAAATAACAGCCCTGTATTTTAAATAACAGCACTGTATTTTAAATAACAGCACTGTTTTTCCAAATAACAGCCCTGTATTTTAAATAACAGCCCTGTATTTTCAAATAACAGCCCTGTATTTTCAAATAACAGCCCTGTATTTTAAATAACAGCACTGTATTTTCAAATAACAGCCCTGTATTTTCAAATAACAGCCCTGTATTTTAAATAACAGCACTGTATTTCCAAATAACAGCCCTGTATTTTCAAATAACAGCCCTTTCTAAATTACTATATTTTTATTAGTCAAGGATCTTTTTTTCTTCAAGTAGCCTCCTAGATGCGTGATATCGTAATGGCTGGTTGATGTACAATGACTACAGAGTATAGAGAAGCTGATATATATTAGTTAATAATCTTATAACAGTTAGTATTACTAAAGAGTTTGTACTGTGCAGACATGCAGAAGTTTAAAAAGAAATCAAACAAGAAAACCACTGCTCGAAGAGGCAAAGGTATTCCTTTTATGACTGCCTTTCTGTATGCTGAAAAACCAGACGACCTCACATCAGCTGCTGAAGTAGCTTTAAAAGCATTTACTGGTGTGGAAAAAGTTCATCCTACAGGCATTGTGCCCCTCCCCAAAATCGGAGGTTTCCTACCATTTTTAATACCACTTTTTGCCGGTTTAAGCGCAATTGGCGCCCTTAGCGGAGGAACTGCGGGGATAATAAATGCAGTGAACAATGCTAGGAATGCTGAAGCCAAGTTGAAGGAGTCTCAGCGGCATAACGAAACAATGGAATCCATAGCTCTTGGGAAAACTTGAAACGGTTTATATTTAGGGCCTTACAAGGGTGGTCTAGGTCTATATTTGAAGCCTTATAAATACATATAAATACAGAATATATATTCAGTCTTAACTGAGCCATCATGCATACCTTTAGTTTAAGTGGTAACAGTTCAATTTTAAAAGCTAATTATACTCCCCCTCTTGATCTGAGAGATGAAACTAGCCAGTATGAACTTGGTCTGATTAGTTTAGAAACTTTTAATGCTATTTCCAATATTGATAAAACCAATAATAAATTTTATGTTAGGTGATATTACTTTGGAAAATCCCCACTGGATCGTACGAAATAACTGCAATAAATGATTATCTACAGCAAGCAATTCGTGACAAAAATGAAAGCAACAAGAAATTTAATTGTACCATAAGTCTAAAGGGCAATGTAAATACGCTCAAGTGTGAGCTTGAATGTTCTCATACAGTTGACTTTACTAAGAAAAATTCTATTGGAAAGTTGTTAGGATTTCATAATATTTTGCTACAGCCCAATATTAAACATGTATCTCAAACCCCTGTAAATATTTTAAAAATTAATGTGATTAAAATCGAGTGTAATATTGTTACAGGGGCTTATCACAATAATAAGCTTGTTCATACAATACATGCATTTTCACCATCAGTACCGGCTGGTTTTAAAATAATAGAAATTCCTCGAAATGTGATTTATATGCCGGTATCTACAAGAGTTATAGACAACATTGTATTGAAACTGATCGATCAAGACGGGGAATTGGTTGACTTTAGAGGAGAAATTATTACTGTAAGAATGCATTTAAGAAAATCTATATAGGCAAACGTTTTGGGTTGGGTTTATCAGTATATTACAAACTGCTGCACAGAGCAGACGTAGTATGGTTATTAAATATAACTCCAAGAAAATTGCTGATTTTGAACAATTGTTAAAAACCAAAAAGAGCCTAACAGCAGAAAATAAAAAGTTTCTTGAATCTCTAGGCCTAATTGTAAAGAATTCTCAAAATGAGTATTTTAAATGTGACGGACCCTCTAAACTTTGATAACTCTATAACAAAAATTGAGAGACATAGTCATTTGCCGTACACTAACTCTTTTAAAAATAATGACGAAATTCGAATACCGGTACAGCAAACCGATATATACACTCTACCTTGGGCGAGCCATATTTATCTAGAAGGAAGACTTTTAAAGGAGTTGATGCATCAGTTTCAAACACAGCGAAACTTGTAAACAACTTTTTCGGTCACCTCTTTGAAGAAATTCGTCTTGAAATTCGTGGAAAGGTTATTGACTCGATTAGATATCCTGGAATAGCAGCAACCATGAAAGGATATATTCTTACAATGCTAACGAATTAAATAAATATAAAAATGCTGGTTGGAGTATTGATGATGAATTTACTTGCGATAACGTTGACCCGACCACTGGAAGTTTTAATGTTTGTGTGCCGCTAAGAACCCTACTAGGATTTGCTGAAGACTTTCAAAAAATACTCATAAATGTTAAGCATGAATTGGTGTTAGTAAGAAGCCCTCCTGACATTAATGCTATTATTAATACGGCTGATGCAGAAAATGTAGTAGTTACTATTGATAAGATTGTTTGGAGGCTGCCACATATTACAGTATCTGATGTTGAACGGATAGAGCTTTTAAAACTTATTGAAAAAGGAACCGAATTGGATATCGGTTTTAGAAGCTGGGAACTCACAGAACATCCATCAGTTCCAACTGGAAAATAACTTACCTGGAATATAAAGACTTCGGTGCAGGTGGAAAGACCCAGATGGATAATTTTAGGTTTTCAAACAGCCCGAAAGGATAAATTCAACAAAAACAGTAGCTTATTTGATCATTGTAATGTATCAAATGTAAAGCTTTATTTAAATTCGGAATTTTATCCGTATGATAATTTAAATTTGGAGATTTCAAGAGGACTAATAGCTACTCTTTATGAAATGTATTCCGAATTTCAAGAGAGCTACTACGAGAAAGAAAGCGAGCCACTTTTTACTCCCAAAAACTTTAAAAAGTATGCGCCTCTAATTGTAATTGATTGTTCAAGACAGAATGAAATATTAAATTCTGGTATTATTGATGTAAGACTAGAGATTGAAACAAAAGAAAACTTTCCCGCTAACACCAGTGCCTACTGTTTAATTATTCATGATAAACTTGTTAGATATTCACCATTAATAGGATCTGTAAGAAAGATTTAATAAATATATTTTTCCTTACATAGAGATAATTGTAATTTTAGGTTAAGTATAGTTAGTAGAACGTAGTATTGTAATTTTATGTAATGTTAGTAGCAAATTAATTGTAGCCTATTTTTGATTCACCCTGTATATGTGGTTTAAATAAATTAAATTAATATATACAAAGTGTTTTATTATTTAATATTCAAAAATTGTAAGATTAATATAATAATAATAAGGCTCTTCACCCCACGCCTAAGCCCCAGGTCTACACCCCAGGCCTGGCGCTTATGCGTAGGGGGCCCCCACATGTTAGGTTAGACATTTGATGTTTGACAAGCGACATTTGACAGACGCTATTATTTTAACGCATGCGTAGGACCCTTAGTTATGTCTCATCCACGTAAGCAGGTTCCAAGTCGAAATATGACAGTTGATAGGTGGCATTTGACAGGTGACAGGCGCCATTTTTTTAGCGCTTGCGTAAGATCCTAAGACAGGTCTAGCCCAAGTAAGAAAACTTTTCTAAGTCACGTGGTTCTCTAAATATAACAGTTGACAGGGGGGCATTTGACAGGTAATGGACGCCATTTTGTTAGCGCTTGCGTAAGACCCCAAGATACAACTCATCTACGTAAGCTAAATTTCCCAAGTCACGTGGTTGCAGTATATGACAGCTGACAGGCAGCATTTGACAGGTGACAGGTGACATTGACATTTGACAGATAGTATTCGCCACGCCCTAAATAACGCGTCACACAAGATTCCTAAATATTTAATTACGTCAGAGATATTAAGATAAACGTCTGATCCGGATTGGGATGCACGTGAACATATCATCTAGGACTACTACTGCTATCCTTTGTTATTAAGTCTACTAGCTCATTATACTTTAGTCCTGTATGTGCTTTGAGCCATATGAAAAAGACTTGTTTTTTACGCAATAATATTCGGTGCAGCAATTTTCTTATTTTCCATAATATTGGATTGTCGTTATAGTTCCAGGATTTATAATTTTAAGAAAAAACTATCCCATATCACCCTTTTTCTGACACTGTTCAGCAAGGATTCGTTGATTTTTTGTCCTAAAATCTACTAGTATGCCAAATTTCATAAACTTTGTGAAACAAGTGAACTATTAGTCCCTACCGCTATTTTTTTTATAAGATATGTTGCCAACCTATAAAAAATTTTAACGTTCGTACATATAAAAGTAACTTCGTCCCTAAACACCAAATAGAATCCCTGTATGTACTAACTAATATTTGAATTCAATAAATCTATTTGTCCAAGTCAGCCTATAAACCATACAATGCAAACATATTTGATAAATGGTATTCGATAAATGAGAAAATACACAATTTATATTTCTAGAACATAATATTCGTTTACTTTATGAGGTATATATAGGTTAAGTTTTACATTATGGAAAAGCATATTGGAAAACAGTTAGCGAGTAACGAAGCTTGAAATTTCTTTACTTAATAAATAGGTCTATATTTGTTTCAATAATTTTTTTAAGTCTATTTAATAATTAAATAAATTGTGATTTTCCTTTAATAGAATTATTTGAAATATTTAAGATACATAATATTAGAGTTGTAAAAAAAAATTGGTAAGAAACAAAAAACTTTTTACCAGACATCTTAAATATGGTCTTGGTTTATAGGAAATATACAAAATTTAAACATTTTGGGATTATTAAATATTCACAAATACACATACATTACAAAAAAGAACATATACAGGGTGGCCCAGAAGTAATGGGACACAGAGCAGCAGCAAATTCCTTCATACTTTTAATATTGCTGGTAGAAGGCCCCAGCTAAGCCCAACTTTTTTAAGGCATAATTTTTTGAATTTGACCTTTTATTAAAATGAGGTAATAGTTCCTCTCCAAAAAAAATATATATTCATTATCCAGGACAACTGTTTTCGAGATAAATGTTTTTAAAGGAAACCGAATTTTTGTAGGCAAATAGTTTTTTGGCCAATTGTTTTAAACTTTGCAAAGTATGTTTTAAACCGCTGATTAAATCCCCGGGACAAAACCCAAAACCCTTCCCCCCTCCCCAAAACCCCAAATATCACTAGGGATTTGGAGACATTTAAGGGGATTTTCGGGGGTTAGAGGGTTTTTTTGGTTTGTGCCCGTGGGTTTTATAATTTTCGTGTTAAAGACTATTACTTTGCAAATTTAAACTTGTCAAAAACAAATAGAAAATTGGGGTTTCCCCTTTAAAATGCAATTAAAACTCCTAGGGACCTATATTCATTTTTGGAGAGGAATATATAACCTTTTTAATAAATGGTCATATTAACAAAAAAGTTTTCATCAAAGAAAAATGGGGCATACTGGCCCCCTCGCCGGCAGTCAATTATTTTGAAAATTATTACGAAAAAACTAAAACAAAATTAAAAGTTTAACACCCTGTATCTAGGTTATTATTAACTTTGGGATAAGGCAAGTTTACGTTAATTGCATTATTTTGACCTAAGGAATAGGGTGGAAAATTTTCTGAATTTTAGAATCTGATAATGCCTGGTACCGGAACAAATGTTTTTTTAGGGTAAGTATAAACCCAAAAAAAAATCCCACTCTTATCGGACTTAATCTTGAGGCTCCGAGAAGGGGGGGAAATTTGTTATTATTATTTTTTTTAAAAAAAGGCAAGAAACCGCGAAAACCAAGGGTTCCCCCTTAACAGTAAACTAAATAATGGGGTGTGGAGATTACCTGTGCGTTGGTCTGCTTTTCTGGTATAAAATCAGTTTAGTTCTAAACCGGGCGCGCTCGAGGTATTGCAGTAAGAGTTTTGTGTTTATTTAAGAACAACAAAGATTTTAAATTTTAACCATGCCGAAAACGTGGATGAAGGATCCTATATTTGGAATTTCTAGTGAACTTAATCCTAATGTGCTTCCCACTTACTCGGACGTTATGGGGGCTTTTGTGGCAAAGAGAGTGTTTAAAATTTGAAAGTGATAAAGACCCAAGTGTTTTGGATATTTCAAAGAAACTTTTAATTAATATTAAAAAAAAATAAAAAAATTTTACTTCCTACAATATCTGATCAACAAATAATGCAAAAAATAAAAGACTATAATGAAAAAAAAATTTTAAAACTCTGAAGAAAAGCCAAAAATCGGTTTATAATAAGAAGTGCCTAGAAAAATTGAGGTTTTTAAAAAGAACAGTTTAAAGCTTTTTGACATATCACCCTGCAAATGTGAAGATTTTTCAAATGCCACTGTAAAGTTAAAGTGCCTTTTGTGAAAGACATTTTTTTTTTAGATCAAAGAACACAAAAAAAAATGATGATAGGAGGTATGATTTAAAAAAAACGGAGCAAAAAAATTAAAAGAATAAAAAGGAATGTATTAGAAGAAGAAAATCTAAGAACGAGAGTATAAATTGCTCTGAAGGGTATATCTAAAAATATTGATAAGGACATGACTAAAAAAATAAGATTAGTCCACAAGGATCGGAGCATCCTTCATCTTCAAAAGGATTAAAGGTACCATACAATACAGGATTAAAAAATTAAAAATCTTGCAGAATCATGTGACAGAGTCGGCATATCTGACAGATCATCAGCACCCTTTTTTACAAACGCTGTTTTAAAAGATTTGGGATTAATAACTAAAGAGGACACAACTAAAAAATAGACAGACCAAAATTAGAAGGGAACGCAAGAAATGTAGGACGGGTCTTTTTAAAAAAGAGGCAGATGACGAGCTTCCTTTAATTTTTGGAATTTACTTTGATGGTCGAAAAGACAGGACCTTTTTTAAAAAAACAGGGTCAATTCAACGACCAAATTGGTTGCTGAAGAACACATCGTCATATTGGGTGAACCAGGCTCTAAATACATGGGGCACGTATCTCCAGAAAACGGCAACGCAAATTCCATTAAAAAAAAGTATTATAAACTTTTTAAAAGACTCAGTGGGTGAAGATTTGGGCGGGTAGATATTGTCGGTTGTGATGGGACCATTTTGAACACTGGTTTAAAAATGGTGTTATTAGACAAATAGAACTCTCGCTTGGGAAACCAGTTCAATGGTTCATATGTTTGTTACACGCTAACGAACTTCCGCTCCGCCATTTGATGCAGCAATTAGACGGGAAAACAAATGATCAGCAGGGCTTTACAGGTACTATCGAAAAACTTCTTGATCGGTGTGAGCAAATGGCAGTTGTTGATTTTAAAAAAAATTGATGCTGAATTTTCCCCTTTTGTAAATATAGATGAACTAAGCACGGATCAAAAGTATCTTTATGAAATGTGCTTAGCAATTAAAGTGGTCAAATTTCGTCGCAGCTTGCAGAAAGGAAAACTGGAAAGATATCTCATTCCAGATGGCTAACAACGGCTAATAGGCTACTGCGTTTGTTTATTTTCTACAAAAGATCCGTCAAGTCAATTAAAAATTTTAGCGGAGTATGTTGTTAAGGTGTATGCGACTACTTGGTTTCTAATTAAATGCCTCGTCCTGCAAATAGGGAGAAAACATCTATTGCATTTGATAAAATCATCTCGTTATTTACCAAGTAAAATTTAAAAAAGATAGTGGCCCCAGTTATCCAGCGAAACAGCTATTTTGTCACCCTGAGAACATATTAGTCGCCATGTTAGCTGATGATCGAAAACACATCCGTGAATTATCTTTACGTCGTATTTTAAAAGTGCCGATCACAAAAGAGAGACGAAAATGTTCGCGAATTTAAAGTACCACCTATTAATTTTGATGCCAAAGAGTACTTTGACTTGGTAGACTGGCAGTCAGGTAAAATAACAGAGCCCTATAATCAGAAACATAAGTGACGATAAACTTTCAGAAATTATTTTAGACGTCCCTGATGAGTTGATATATTAAATTTCCCCCACACGCAAGCCGTTGAACGGCTATAAAGTTGGTTGAAGCTTCTTCATTAGTTTGTGGCACTATATCACGTGATGGATTGATAAGAGCTAGAATATCATCAAGACAAAAATTCCCAAAAAATTGAAACAAAAAAAGATTTGACTTTAACCTTTTAAATTGGGAGGGTGGAAATGGGTAGAACCCGATTTGCAGCCACTTCCCGTGGGTTCTGGGTTGGTCTTCTGCAAAGAAAACCAAGCAGAGAGCTGCAACTAGTATTAGAACACAATTATTTTGTTATTTATATTTTTTTATTTTAGGTAAATTTTCAAGGTCATCTAGGAACCTGAAGACTCACATTTGGGAACCCAACTCTTGTCTTTTTATTAACCATATAAAAACACAACAATCGCACACCCAGGTAAAAAAGGAATTTTAAATTTTTTTTTGTATAAAATCGCTCCACGCTACTAAGGAATCTGCAGTTGCTCTATTTTTCCATTACTTCTGGGACACCCTGTATACAGTGTATTTTAGAAGTCCCAAAAAGTATTTTGTAAACGTAGTGTAGTTGCTGGAGGATGGCAACTCTAAATTTTTATTCAAAAGCTCACAGAACTGCGTGGTATTTTGCAAACGGCAAAACGAAAATATTATGTAAAAATTACTACAAAGTGGTCTTAGGATACGAATTTGATAATTAAATTTGCAAATACCGGGGTTATGTTAAGATAAAGTAGGAAATTTTTTTTGAAATTAAAAACCCAGTTTATTAATAATGAAATCAATTTAGAACATTGCTTTTACAAAAATTTTTTTAATCTCTCTGTGGACAAAACTTAATTATATGTAGTTTCTGAAATATGGCAACTCTGCATTTTTATTCAAAGAAACAAAAAATTAACTTTTGCTTTACATAAGACCGATTTTTTTAAAAGTTTACATAAAAAGTCGAAAGATGTCAAGCCAATCCACCTGTTTGAAAATGTTTCGTTTAAAAGCGCACGCACCTCTCTGAAATAATATACACCCCATCTTGCTAAAACCGTATCTTAGAAACTACGTAAAAAAAGTTCTCACAACTAAAAATTTATCAATGCTATAATTTACTGCAGTAAAAAATGAAATTAGGCTTCGTATTTAAAGAAACAAAGTTGCTTACCTTATCTTAAAAATTGTACACTTGACACATTGCAGCTATTATCATCGAATTGAGCATAGCCTAAAAACACTATGTAGTGATTTTTACATTTATCGTACGTTTCGTTTTACGAGGCAGTATTGAAATTTTTAATAAAAATTAAGAGTGGCCATATTTTAAAACAAATAAAATTAAGTTTTAGTTTTTTAAAAGTCTTAGTAATGGCAGGTTTCTAAACTAATTGCAATAAAAATAAATAGAGCATTGTATTTAAAAACGATGGGGCCTAATTTTTTCTCAAAAAGAATACATTTGGCAACATTGCGCATATTCTTATAGAATTGGGCGAATCCCAAAACCCTTTTGTAATTTTTACATTTTTTAAATTTCCGTTTACAAATTACAGACCGTTCCGGGACCGAAAGATCCTGTATAAGACCCTCCAGTTAAATTTAAAAAACCTTTCAAGTACAAACAGATATTAAAATTTTAACTCAAAAACACCCAACAATGGTAAATCTATTTGACAGAATAAAATAATTTGTTTTCTACCAAACTGTAAAAAAGATTATTTAGAGATATTTTATTTCAAAATAATCATCCTTGATTTTTTAAATAGTTACTTTCTAATTTAAACGGCCAAATTTAACACAAAATTTAAATTAACTTGTATTTCTTGGCTTGTCAAATAAAATTTAACTAATGGGTGATACATTTAATTTTATTACATTTTTCATTTTCAAAAAAGATATATTATCGTTTTTTAAAATGGGACGAATCTATACAATAATAATACAGTAAAAGGGGGTAAAATCACGAAAGCAAATATCGGGCATAAAGCAGGTCAAAAAACTTGTATTATGCCAAAAAAGGTGCCCAGTATTGAATTAAACAACTTCCGATATTGGGAAAAAAGGGGTTTGGGAGCGGGGGGGGGGGCATTTAATAGGGAAAGGATGAAGAAAAAATTACCTACCCAATCGATAAATTTTCGTTTTCTATCAAAAAACATAAATGACAGTACTTAAAAATTATATATTACTAATACGAAGTATTTTAGTTGACAAATAAAACGTTTTTTTTTTGTTTTTGTTCGATGAGTGTAAAAGAGATTCCGGGAAAAATAGTTGCTTAACGAAAATGAAGACACCGGATCGTTCTAGCGTAAATATCTGGAAAAAAATCACTATCACAAAAAAATTATTAGTTTTTTTTGCAAGAAAACAAAATTGGGAAAATTTTGAGACCAACCAGAACCATATAAACAGGCAGAAAAAAAGGGGCAAAATTAATTTTTTTAAAATTTTTTTTCATGCGAATTTTTTAGCGCCATCTGGTCTGTGTTGCTTAAAAAAAATAATTCTTAAGTGAAGAGTCAGAACACATATTCTAAATTTCCAGTCATTTTTATAGCCCTATCGGATAATTTTTTTTTATGTTTTGGGCTGATAAATGTGGGTCAGACCCTATTTTTGCAAGACATTTTCAGCTTTTGGTGAAATTATAAAAATGGTCAACCCAATTGAAATTGGCCATCACCTGACATTTCGGGGATAACTTTATCTTAAAATGGTTTATTGTACATCCTGTTATTATTATCCAAAAAAAGTAGCTGTCAAAACATTTCTTTTTTTCCGCAATTACAAAAAATGTTTTCGTTTTTATTTAATTTAGGGGTAGTTTTCTCGGGGATGGAGGGAGTTAATAATTTCTTTTAACTGAAAATATTGTAAGTTTGTCGGTTATAAAACAAAAAGTTGCAACAAAAAAATTTAATAGCGTTTTTTTTTTATTTAGGGGTACTGGGGGGGGGAAAGGGGAAATTAATATCATAATAGTTAAAATACGATAAAATATTTTTAAAAAATTGATTAAAAAACAAAAAAAAAAATCTAAGGTCATGTTTTTTGTATTCTTTCTTTTCATGGGGGTAGTTTTAACCCCCCTATTATAAGCCCCTTATATCTTAATAATTATAGGGCATAATAAAAAAAATATTAAATATTTTTGAAAAAATGGCATTTATTTGATAATCTGAGCTTTACTTCCAAAATATTTTAAACCCCATAAAAAGGGTATTTTTTTACCGTTTTAAGGGTGTTTCAGAAATTTCTGACATTAAAATCATAATCAGTGGCCCAAACAACCCCCGGTACCTACTTTCAAAAAACCATTTAATATTCAATATTTTTCAAATTTTTTGGGCCAAAAAATAGTTTGTTAATTTTTACAGGGGGTTTGGGAAAAAATCCCAGTAACCAAACTTGTTTAATTCCATATTTGACACCTTTCTTGACAATTTGTTAAAAATTTCAAGTTGATCTGATTTGTCCGAAATTACTGCTTTATTTTACAAAAAAAATTACCTTTTTTTTGTGCACTATATTAACAAAAATCTCAAAAAAAGTTGTGTAAAATATTCCTGCAAATTTAATGAACTTTAGGTAAGAACCATTAGCTAAACGCATTATATTTTTATTTTATCTATAAATTGTAAAAGAACGATATTCATTTGTAAATAGGGTTTCAGATAGTATTTTTTGTATTATTGTAATTTATAAATTAGTTGTTTTGTGTTATACTTAATGTAAATTAAAAAAAAAGGGGTTAATAAAATTTATATATAAAATAACATCAAACATACATTAAAAAAAAGAATACATATCTTTCAACGAGCATTAGATAACAAACCACATAATAAACTGAAATTTATCTTGTATTACAGCAAAGGAAACTTACCAAAAAAAATGGTAAAACAAGAGAAAGGGCATATATTTTATTAAATAAATATAGTTTTGGAGCATCAATATCAGTTAATTTTCTTAAAGCAAATTTCCCCTTTTTACGACACTAAAGTAATTTTTAGTCCGGTCAAATTAGACCAAAAAATAAAAGTGAATGTACATAAAATTTAAAATCAAGCTGAAAGTTCGTAAAATTGTTTAAAACATAATTAAAAATAACATTTTAAAATTCTTCATCTTTCCGGCGGAAAAAAAAATGACTCGAGGTCAAAGGTAAAATGGGTTTTTCGCGATTTTCTTTAAAACGATAAGTTTTATCGTAAAATTATTTTTTAAAAAAAATTGTAGATTATAAAATTATCTATAAAAAAAGTATTAATCATTTTTTTCTTTTATGCCACCATTCCTGAGATACAACGATTTAAAAGTTGTAAGCGTCATTGTATGCACACATTGCCACGCCACCTCTGAGGTAGTGTACCAGCTTTTTTTTAAGTGGTTTTTCCAGTAGGCTTATTCCACAAGTATGTTGTGATTCTGTTCAATTAAAAAAAATTGCACAATAACAAATATTCGCAAGGGTTGAAATTGATAAAAGCGAAAAAACCTAAAAAACAGTTGAAAAATGTATTCGTCCGATTCATAATCTTTAATTACTTCTTCTTTTTGTTCTTCTTCTTGATTTTCTTCTTCTTTATCCTGGTTGAAATGAATTGCCAATAGCGATGTATCGCATGTCTGTTCATCAGTATCAACTGTTGATGATTCAACATTAGAAACACGACCGGCCTTGACAATTTTGTGCATGCCAGAGAACAAAACAGTCCCAAATTTTTTGCAACCACATTTATCACTTTTTACAGTTGCAAAAAATTGTGATTAGCAGTTTTTTCGGCGCAGGTGGGAGTAAAGTCGGAATTGGTTCTACTGTATTATCGACCAGCTTGTAACCCCAATCTTAGGGTCTAGCTGATAACCAAGCCACACTTGAACTTGGTAATATACCAGAAAAAGATGTTAATAAGCCGCAACTGAGGTTGGAGGAAAACAAGCTAACTGCACTAGTTTTTTATTTTGAGTGTTGTTAACAAAACTTGCATATCGATACTTATCTAAGCAGGTAGTTTATATGCTCGATATTAAGGATTAATTGATTTTACCTGATATTCTCATAGTTATACTTATGTATATTTTATATTTTAAGTGTAAGTTACAATCACCGATAAAAAAATATTTATATATATATATATATATATATATATATATATATATATATATATATATATATATATATATATATATATATAAATATATATATAATATATATAAATATATATATATATATATATATATATATATATATATATATATATATATATATATATATATATATATATATATATATATATATATATATATATATATATATATATATATATATATATATATATATATATATATATACATATAGCTTATTTTATGATCTACATTTTTTTTTAAGTAATTTTTTTATGATAAAACTTACCGCTTTAAAGAAAATTTTTAATGTCTAGATTGACCGGAATATTGGACAAACTCAAAATTAATTAACACGTTACTTTTTTAATTTTTTAATATCATAAAAAAAACCAGTCATAACAGGTTAATGTCATGTATGGGGTTATCCCTTTATTTGGGATACTGAAAAACTTTTTCTTTTTATTTTTTATAAAAAGGCATTCTTTTAAAAAACAAAAGAAATGCATGTACATGTAGCGAATTTCTTAAGTTTTTTAAAACGTATTTTTTTTTTAAAAATACTCCAGTTGTGTTACCCCTGTAGACACCTCCTGGAGGCCCCCAAAAAAAGGTGTTCGGCGTTGAGCAATGTATCTTTGGTTTGGGTTATATAAAATAAAAAATTGCAAAAGATTTATTTAGTAGATAGACGGATGCAGCTACTAATCGAAGAAATAGTCAAAATTTGGATTTTTGACAAAATGACGGCTTCTCAAAAAAATTGGGATTTCCACTTTAATTGGTTTAAAAAATCTAAATAATTTTTAGAAATCTTTCTTTAATAAATACCAAGGCAATATATCCAAAAAGATTATGTAAAATTTTTAACCCGATCAGTTAAGCGGTTTCGGGGAAATCATGCTTACTGATATCGAAAACATAGTTTCGAGATAAACGCGTTTGAAGTTTTAAAATACGGGTCTAGCGCTCGAAAAGGTCTTTACAAATTTGCGTTTATCTTTTAGAATATTTAACAGATCAATTTAAAATTATTAGATAATATATTTCGACATAAATACTTTCCTAATATTTAATTTTAAAAAAAATCTGAAAATTCTAAGTAGGCAAAACCCCTTAAGATATTACGTAAAAATCTTTAAAACAACTAACCACAACTAACCACAACAATTTTTATTTGACTTAAAATTAATTTTTAGTTAAGATATTATACATTTTTATCTAGATAGTAAATAAGTTTTTATATTTTTTGGGAGATTTTTTTCTGTTTTAGACGATTTAAAAGTTTTAGGGGGGTTAGTAGGACTGTCTTCACCGGGTGACAACAAAATTATTACTTAGCCTTCTGTGAAAAAAAAATCCCATTTAAATTTTTAAATGATATATTGTGTTATCTTATGCCAATTTTCGATATAATAACATCTGCCACAACTTCTGGTTTAACTAAAAGTGGCGTAAATTTTGGTATTTAAAATAAAATACCCTACATATTTTTCGGGATTTAAACTTTACAAGACATTCCTGATATAAAACCTGTATTATGTTCTATACCTGTCTTTGTAGATTTTCAAAAAAAGAGCGATTAAAAGTGTTTATACCACCACACATTATGCAGTTATAGTGTCTTGAAATACAAATGTTAGGTTCCAAACTAAAATTATTGCTTTAAAAACAGATTTAAATCGATTAATTTCCGCCTATCCATACGATTTTGCCACCCTTAGGGTTCAGTCTGTCTGTTGCTTTGCCTGCGATTCATGTGTTAATCAGATGTGATATGACATCGGCTTTAAATTTAATTGGTAAGACCCGTACTTTTAAAATACGCGAATTATATTTGGATAAGCTGTCCTGTTTGGGGATTAGTCATACCCCAAAAACAACCCTGTTCATATCGTTTTATTTGTAAAATGTATGACAGGCTGAAAAAAAAGTACCCAACAAATATACAATGCGGTGCAAGTGAATTTCAATTTTTTTCGATAGACCGACAAGTATTAAATTGCTTTAAAAATACATTTGTTTCTGCAGATCTACAAAAAATTCTTGTTCAGCTGCTAATTCTTGAATGTGTTTTGCTTTAAAAGTTAAATGTTGTAAATTAGATTAGTTTGAACAGGAATATATTTTACGGCCTGAACATACAAATGATGAATTATAAATATAATTTTTATTATACTATTTTACTATAATGAAAAATTAAACCATTTTTTTGTATTAAGTTTTGTTAATTCAAATATTAATTTTATATTTATTTCATGAATTATATTCCTTGAAATAGACATATACATACGGGGTTTAAAAGGGTATGATGCTCACGATTTTAATGGGTGAAAGGGGAGCTCAAAACAAGTCGAAAAAGTCAAAAACATATGGGTCAAAAGTTACCTTTTTTCGAAATATGGTTTTTAAATTTTAAAAAAAAATTGGCAACACCGCGCCCCTTGTATCAAAGGGAGTCGAACTTTTTTTGCGGTTTTGCATATTTACACTTTTTTAAAGGAGATGTTTCTTTTATACAAATAATAAAAATTACTTTTTGCAATTTATTTTGATTTTTAAATTTGAAATTAAATTTATGTAAAAGACTCCCTATTGTTTGGTAAATATTTGAAATTTAAAAAAATAATTGTACTCACCACAAATAGACTAAATATTCTTTTTAAGAGCACAAATTATTATGTTTTAAGACAGCATTTTTGGGCTTGAAGAATAAGATTTTTGGTTGCAACATCTTTTTTTAAAAACTTTTGGACATACAGTTGTAAATTTATATCATATCCGCATTTTTTCCCAAAAAAAAACCCAAAAAATGTCGTTGGAACACGTATTTACAACTGACCACAAGGCTTCTGGCAATTTTTTTACCTTTTTAACGGGGGGGAAAAATTTTATGAATATTTAATTATTTTTTTTAATGCAGATTAAAAATTTGAAACTTAGTTTCTTTTATTAGCAATTGAATCTACTGATAAGCGAATAAGACAAAATTTTTAATGGTTAAGGTTTTCAGAAATAATTGCTTTTAAAGTTCAAACATTGACATCGTTTAGACAAAAATCTGTTAAGTTTTAATACATATTATGTCATAACTTTTCGACTTGTTTACAGCTCTTATCGCTCATTAAAATTTATGAGCATCATCTTTTACACCCTGTGTATTATTCTTACACCCTGTATATCACATAAAGGGGATAATTTAAAACTCACTATATATATTTAATTAAATAATTTAAAAAATATAAATAAATTATAGATTGAAAACAAAAAAACACGCTTTTATTGCAAATCGAAGAAAAAGTAGAAAATAATCAATTATAGTAAATAAGCTTGGGGTGCTTAATATTAAATGTTACAATTATTTTATTGGTAGCTATTTACAAAATTAGAGATGTTATGAAAATGTAGTAAATCCATAGTCAAGTCAATAAAAGGCAAAAAATTTTTTGACATTTGCTAACTTATTTTGTTAAAATGTCAATATAATCCATGTCAAAAAAAATGTCAAAAAATCAAAATTTTGAGTAAAAGTGAAAATTTCTGAACTACTATACCAAAAATAG
This sequence comes from Listronotus oregonensis, assembly GCA_019359885.1. Lineage (NCBI taxonomy): Eukaryota > Metazoa > Arthropoda > Insecta > Coleoptera > Curculionidae > Listronotus > Listronotus oregonensis. The sequence goes on from JAHBCN010002756.1 coordinate 84,563, forward strand.
AAAATATTTTTAAACATGTTTCGCCATTGCATTTTTTTCAGATTTTAACTAAATATGTCTTTAAGTATGGTTAGGCAAATGAAAATGGTTACGATCGTTTTTTCATCTAATCGGTTGGGTTGGAAAAAAAAGGGGAACCAAACCTATTATGATTTAAACTTACAGTAGATCTAGGGGCACAAAAGCTCCAGACCAGGTTCCGGCCGATGCACACAGTGTGTTAAAAACTTGAAACGTTTCAGCCTTTTTTTTTTCTATCATTCTTGTTATCGTTCCACATAACACACATAGATTTGGTATGTAAATTTACATAGGTATTCTAATTACCTAAGAAAAAAATTAGGAAAGTTATTCAAGTACCCGAGATATTCATTTTGAAAATCGCGCATTTTTTTACTGACTGACTGACTGACTCCTTGATCAGCGAAGTTATGGGACACCTTCCATGAAAGTAAAAACCTAAAATTTGGCATGCAAGTAGGTTTTAGGAGGCAACTGAAGAAGACATTCAAAAAATGCACATTTTTACTGTAACATTTTATAACAGGACTGTATATTTAGGGAATATTTTAGTTTGCAATTTGATTGTCTAAGTTTCTAAGGTCACATTTGTCTTGAATTTACAAAGCAGGCAGGATTTTTTACTAAACAAAAAAATGTTCTTATATTACTTAAAAAAAATAACTTTTAGGTTTACAAAACTTGTCTATCCTTATAAATAAAACTGTTAAAATAACTGAAATTTGGAGAAAAAACATCTTTTTTTTAATTCTTTTGTTTTTCATTAAACTTTAAAAAAATAAAGAGATCCCATTAAAAACACTTATGTAAAATATGGGCCAGGTCCTGTTTAAAAATCTCAGCCTCCTGAGATCTTTAATAAACCAATTTATTTTTTGACTTAGAACTTTTTTTTTTTGTTTTTACCAATAAAAACTGTCCGTTTTAAAAAAATCACAACATTTTTAAACACAG
>JAHBCN010002757.1:0-85402 GCA_019359885.1 Listronotus oregonensis
CCCGTATAAAAACACGGATCCTGGTTTTACACCTTTTTATTGCAAATCAGGTTTACAAACGTTTTTATGGTAACAAAAATTCAACGTAACGTAATTGTGACAACTGTTTAACCTTTAACTATCAGTCAACCTCTTATCCCTTTGAAAGACAAAACTAAACTGGCCCGTGCGGACTTCCTTCGCGCTTTTTATAGTAAAGTGGAAAAGAATGGAAAAGTCTAGAATTAGCTAGAAGAATTCTTTTACAGCAGAATGTAAGAAAAGTGTAAAATGGATGTCTCCAGCGCCCTCAGGGTAATCCGCAATGGCCGTCGAAAAAGGGAAAAACAAAGGTAACCCATTTTAAATAAATTATTAACCTAAATAAAATATTTCTTACCTTTTACATTTCTATTAACTAAACACTAACTAAACGAAAAAAAGTTATTCTTCATAAAAAGTTCTGCATGTTCCAAAATCTAAAATGCAATTAACACATATCAAATGTTATCAATTTTATACGAAGTATGTCAAAAAATATGAATTTTCCTTAAGAGTAAAGTACCTTTATATTTCACAAAAACACGAAACTTGTTATTATGAAAAGTTTTTCGGAATTAAAAACTATGTTTAGATATGCGATTACATCCTTCTAATAGAAAAAAAAGTTTTTTTTACAAATTTTGCTGGCATTTCTACTAAATTTCTACCAAATTTCGCCAAATACAACAGATGTTTTGAATGCCACTGTCAAATATTTCTTGTCAGAGCTTCCTAAATTATCAGTACAATAATTACTCTCTGACATTTCTTGTCGGAGCATCCTGGAATACATGTACATATAACACATGTACAATAATTACAGTTAAATTTTCGTTGTTCGAGAAGAGATGTTTTGAGAAATAAAAAAAATATTATAAATTAATGCAACTGCATATTTAAACGTGACTTTCAATTCCAAACAACATTTCATAATAAAAATTATCGATATTGTTAAATATGAAGGTACTTTACGCTACTACTATTACAAAAATTACGATTTAAAATTCGTATTTTTTTACTTACCTTGTATAGCATTAAAAAACTTTAATATTTGATAATTGTATTTTAGTTTTAGAGCATGCGCAACTTTTTATGAAGAATAACTTTTTTTCGTAAAATTAATAATAAAAAAGTTTTCCATTTATGTTGCCAACTTAAGTAGACACACTGTATATAATATTGTTTTACCATGACTTATAAATTTCCTTTTTATCCTTGGGAATGGGTTAATGAAGTAAATAGAAAAAATTTAATACAACGGAAATTTAGTTAGTATCTTGAAGTTGTGATACATTGTAATTAAGAGAATTTTATTTGCATTAAACTTCTACCATTTACTTTATTAACCTATTCTAAACTAAACTTAATTTAAAAAAAATGGATTTAAACATATACTTAAAATCAAGGCTCTTGATTAAGATTACTTTTGATAGTTTAAAAAATCTAAAAAAACAAGCTCTTATAGCAAACCGGGCTAAAATGTAGAAAATATTTTGTAAGTATAAAGAGTTTGTGTTAAAGTGATAAAAAGAACAATAATTAAATATGACTAATTAATTTGAAATAAGATTATAATTAAAATTAACTTATTTACAAAATAATTTAATTATAGTAAAAAAGAGTGGGGTGCAATTTACTATATTTTCATTAGTTTAATTTTGTAAATAGCTACCAATGAAATAATTGTCACATTTAATATTAAATATTCCACGCTTTTTACTATAATTGAATTATTTTGTTAAAAAAATAATTTTTATATTAATCTTATTCCAATCTTAATCAATTCTATCACTGTAACACAAAATCCGTATGCCTAAAAATTATTTTTTACTTTTTAGTTCGGTCTTTTACAAAAGCGTGTTTTTTAGTTTTTTTTAATGCTATGATTTATACTAAGTGACATAGAAAACCGAACACCCAGTTTATATGGTTTTATTTTAATAAAATTTGATGAATTTATTTATCTTACTGAAAATAACAATTGATGGCCCTATCAGTCTGAGATTGCGGTTTTTATTCTGCTTTTTTTAAAATTCACTAACATTCTAAAAATAATATTGCAGCTGCAGTAAAGATCCAAATTTGGCGGATTTTGGTTCTTTTCTTGACATTCTTTACGATTGGTTACGATGCCTAGAGTACGGAGACCTGTACGATTTCGTCAACTTAGTGAGTTTGAGAGGGGCCGTATAGTGGGACTTCGGGAAGCTGGACTTTCTTTCCGGAAAATTGCAGTTAGAGATCAAAGAAGTGTAGACACTGTGGTTAGGTGTTGTCAGGCATGGCTTCAAGAAGGTTGTACGCGAAGAGGCTTAAAGGGACCGTTTCTCCACTACCAGGTCCATTGCAAATGAATCGTTCGCAGAACATGGAAGACCTATTGGCATACGAACTGTTTACCGACGAATGAGAAGTTTTGGCCTATTTTCATACCGACCATACTGGGTCCTCCCTTTAACTCCAGAACACCGACGTAATCGCCTTGACTGGTGCAGAGAACGGTCACTCTGGGATCAGGAATGGAACAGTATTGTCTTTAGTGACGAGTCTCGATTTTGTTTAAGCATGCACGATGGTCAAGCCAGGGTTAGAAGGCGACGTGGTGATAGAAGGAATCCACAGTTTTTTGTTGAAAGACATGTTCATCATACTGTTGGAGTTATGGTTTGGGGTGCTATAGCTTATGGTTCCAGGTCACCTCTAATCTTCATCAGAGGTAACATGACCGCGCAGCGTTTTATCCAAGAAGTTCTAGAACCCCATCTTTTACCATATCTTGACACCCTGGCAAATCCAACTTTCCAACAAGATAATGTCCGACCACATGTTGCAAGAGTCACAATGGACAGATATCACAGGAGGGCATTGACCACCTGATCAGAAGCATGCCTAGACGCGTTGGAGAATGCGTAACACATCGGGGTGCATCCACACATTATTAAAGGTAAAAGGGCTTTAAAGCAATGCAATATTTTAATCATTTACTTATTATGCTTCATTAAGTACTTATACAAAATTTTATTAAAATAAAATCATTTAAACTGGGTGTTCGGATTTCTATGTCACTTAGTATATTTTTAACCATCAGAGGTGGTTTCCCCCTGAACCATTTTTATTTTTAAGGTAAAAAAAAGTTGGGCTTAATATATTTTTTAAATTTCATATTGATTTTCCAGTAATAGTACTATGTCAATACTTTTATTTATATTTTTATCGAAGGAGCTTGTGTGTCGTATTTTGATCAAACTTTTAATCATGTGGTAACGTGACGAAAGTGTATTAGACCTAAGTACCTTACTACCTTCGTAAAAGTAAGCCAACTTCTTCTTTCATGCTTTTAATTTGCTTCTTTTTGCCCCAGAATTTAAAAATTGTGAATTTACTTGGTAATAGGTTCATATTCACCTCATTGGAAGCACAATATTTTCTGAAAGTTCTTCGTCGGAATAATGCATTATTTGACTTGTTAAAAACCTTTAAGTCTAAGAAATATTTTGACAAACTTTGACGGCTTAAAACAATACTTTTATTGCCATAAAAATAATACAGAACAACCTGGTTTAATTGTTATTTGACTTAAAAGAAAAATTGCATATTGAAAAAAATACGACAGGGTAAAATAAATATAAGCAACCAAGTTGGTAGGTTTTGTTATTAGGAAGCGATCCAATTCATTATTAAGCCAATCCAATACAGTATAAGGTATAAATATAGATAGTTATACTTTCCTGTACTAGTGCAGAAAAGTTACACTTTCCGAACCAAAATACGTGCACCAAAGTAGACAAATATGCACGGTCATAGGAAAAGTATTTATTTGTTCAAATTACAATGCCATTTATTATCAAAAATGATGCAAATCCATATATATCCTGGTTTTTCATAATTGCTTTATACAGTAGGCAAATTGATAGAGCTGCTTTGGTAATTATTTATATATTTAATGTTTCGAGACATTTATATGGTGATATATTAGTAATTAATTGTCTTTTCGAATATTTTTTCGTGCCGAAATGATAAAACTCAAACCAATATTGCCTCCCGATAATTATAAGATAGCAAATGGAGAAATATTTATGAGGGATCAAGATAGACTGATTTATAGTAGAAATGTCGTATAAAAATTGGTAGTCTATTTAGTAAAGATTCGTGGGCTATGAATAGGTGCGTGAGAAAATAATATTATCATAAAACGATATGACATTGTAGTAATATCTATTGAATTTCATAATATAAACCTTGATTTTAACAATACCACTTTTATTGGGTGATTCTAAAAATATATGCCATCGCTTAATAAAAAACTTCTTATGAGCAAAAATCAGATAAAAATGTTACACAGGGTGGCGCAAAATGAATGTTGTGATATAAATGCTGTAAAACTTTTTATTTGTAAATAAATTTTTACCTATATTGTATAAAAATGCAGCATAATAATGGGAAATAATTTAAGCCTAGCGTAAAAAAGAACATCTCCCAGATGTCGCCCATTTTCTGCTTTACGAAATATCATGCCTCAGTTAAAAATAGGTTTGTGGCTTATAAACTTAGACTTTTTCCGTCAAATAGCCCTAAAGAAAAAAGTCCGGAGCTGTCAAATCTGGCATCGCGATTGTCCCTAGCTATTTGCTGGTAGTCTGTCATTATTTTTTGCACCAGCTAAATTTTATAGAAAAATTTATGCAATGTAGCCATAATTCTTTAAAGAACCCTCTTTGATAACCAAAGTTGTGTCGAATGTCTCCTCGTTGATGTTTCTGCCGTTTCAGGACTCTCTTCCACGCTCTTTCGTACACGTTCAATATTTTCACCGGTGCACGCTGTACGTTGACTTCCAGCACCAGAAATGTTCTTACTGAACCTTGTTGCGACAAATTTTACCATTGTTAGAGGCAATATCTACTATAAAAACAAATTTAAATGTCCTATTTTTATTAATATCATATTTTAATACAATACATAAAAAACCATTGGTAAGAATTTAGATTAAGCTGTATTTTTTTTAGGTTGGGCGATAAGTGGGGGGGGCACTTTTTGGTTAGTTTTAGTTACTGCTAACCGGAACTAGTTCTTAATTCTAATTCTGCTAGTTTTGGTTAGAACGAAGTAAAGAGAAATAACTGGTTACTACTTAATGGCGACTAAGAAGGCAACGAATAAGCAGATTAGCTAGCGAGACAGGATCATCCATACCATACTGTGGACCAGAACCTGCCCTTGGAGTGACCAAAACCACAGCACGAGGGCAAACCTGGAAATGGATCCGAAACAAACACGAGGAATGCTGGGGAAAGCTCTGTAGAATAAGACATGGAAAGGGCTTCATAAGGGGCCCATCCGAAAGAACGAAGGAAGAACTACTCTGACAAAGTGGGAAAAGACTTCGCAAAACAGAAGGGTGGCTAACGGGGCAAGATAACCTACGAGATAGGCTCATACAATGGGGACCCAAGTTGCAGAATGTGCGACGAGGGGGAAAAACAGCCTATCATATCATGTGCGAATGTAAAGCATTGAATCACAAAAGACAGGCATTATTTGGGCAACCAGAAATGAGGCCACAGGAATATATCAACCAACCACACTCGGGGTTATAAAGACTTGTAGAAGGAACAAGACCAATGTGAGGATTGGTATAAAAGATAATGGGAGATTAGGCACAAAAAGCCCAGGAGCTCCCAGGGAAGAAAAAGAAGAAGAAGAAGAATGGCGACTAGGTTGGTGTTTTGGATACCTAGCGGATATCCCGAATTTTTTTGGGTGTGAATCAAAGTGGTTCGCGATGTTTATTTCCCTTTGTGTAAACGTACACGTATTTGAAACTTCGAAATGAACCAGAAGGACTGTATTTGCCTCGTCTCGCCGAAACGGATGCCTCAACTTGTATCGCCTCTATGTTAAGAGTCCATTCACGCCGCGAAAATTGGGTCCAATTTGGGGTTCGGGGCATAATGTTTTTCTCAAAAACGGTACAAGTTATCGATAATTTTCAAAAACTATATGAAAGCCTACACTTAAATCTAGGCTTCTGCTGTAATAGTTTTTTAAATTTGATTTAGTTTTTAATATTTCCTTGAGTGAAAGTCACCCTAAAATCGGTTATGTTTAGATACTAATTTTTCTTAACTCGACTCATATTTCAAAAATCCGTTACAGCAGAGGCATAGATTATTTCCTTACCTTTAAAATGGTGTATAATTTATGTCATTTAAGTGAAAAGTAGTTACCGAAAAACGTTATCTCCTGTAGGCTTGCAATCGGAAACAATATCGCATCGATACATCAAATTTGGAAGAACCTAAATGAAATATAATATTTTTAATGCGGCTATACGAAAATTGTGGTAGTGGGAGTTTGTTAGTCTTCGCCCACCGTCTCCGCGTCCTTTCGCCCGACCCCTAAGGTGTAGCGTAAATGCACTCTTAAATGCAAAATTATTTCGCTTCGTGGAAATAGTTTACTCGTTAGTAATGGAGTAGCGGAAACTTAGCTTTTTGCAAAAAAGCTATGGGTGCTGGAAAAAAATCTAAGACCATTTTTGGCTTTGGTTTTACATATTATTTAATTCATTTTGACCCTGTCACAAATAAAAAGAATTTTGTTTACGATTACTCTTAAAATCAAAATATGCAAAGCATTATCCAAAAGCTAAATTGAGCTTGTTAGTTTAAATCCAGTAGATTTTTATTTTCAATTAAGCCCGTTTTTAAGGCTTATGTTCTTAAAATACTGCTAGAGTTAACCTAAATGGCTTTTCGATACATTCCATTATATCCATATCTAATACATACCGTGCATTTACCAGAATGGAAAAATCTAACAGGTAGCTCGTTTTCGAGTTTTGTATTATTATGTGTTGTGTCGATCGTTGTATTTTGCAGATTGTTTTGCTTTTCTGTTAAACATTGAATTTTAACTTTAAGTAGGGTTTAAAAAAATCAGCGGCGGCTCGTGTCACATCCTTCAAAGGGTTCCAAAATTTAAATTAACATTTTAAGTGAAATAAATGTCTAATTTAAAATTTACCTTTTTAATTTTTTTTCTAGAAATGTATTTTTAACTATTTTGGCGAAATCGGGAATTTTTTTCAACAATTTTCTTTTTATAATCAACATGCATACTATAATCGTTTATTATTATTAAATAAATATATATATATATATATATATATATATATATATATATATATATATATATATATATATATATATATATATATATATATATATATATATATATATATATATAATATATATAGTGTGCTGCAAAAATATTTGATAGGTCCATTGGATTTTGCAGAGTTGACCATTTATTACACAATGCAAAAAATAGACACAAATAATTTCTAGGTAACTTGGTCGCAATTATCAAAATTTATTGGTCAATATTTTTAGCATATGCCTACAAGAGACAGCCTTGCCGTTTGACCGTGCAAACAAGAGTCCGACAGAGAATGAAGAATGGGTGTATACCCTTTTCCTTTTCGGTCTTCTGATCATAATCCTTCATAATTAATTTTTTTGGGATAACCTGAAAATCAAGGTTCACGTGACAAAAGCAGAAAATTATTGTGTTGTATTGTCACCTAAGAATATACAGTGTGTCCCAAATTGGTGGGGAATGTATGGGGATCTTGGAAACCACGATAGATAGAAAATCGGTTAAATGGGGAAAGTTTTGGACAATTATGTTAGTAAGCTAATCCCGTTTACTACATGGTTTTATCTATTCAGGTTTTTGAGAAATTTTCAAAAAACCTGAAACATCCATTTTCGAAAATCGGCCATATTTTTTTATAAATGAAAATTTTCCAAATCTGTAAAAACTTCTTTGGAGCAACTTTTTTTGTAGAATATGACTGAGTAGTCAATTTTTATTTTCTACGTTTCGGGTTTTTAGAATCATCATCAACTTTATTTTTTCATATGGACGCCATTTTGGATTCTTACGCAGCCAAATAGTGCTTTTTATTCTGATTCCAACAATGTATAACATGTTATAATTTAAGAGTTGATAATCTCATTTATTTCAAAAAACAAATATTTTCTCAGTTGGCCTTGATTCCGGCGAACGTCATTTTTTTGTAAACAATAAAATATCACTAATTAGCAAAATAGATAAGCTGAACAGATATTTTACAGAAATTGGTTCGAGAACAAGCTATAACGTTAATACTGTGTTACAACAAATAAATGGGCCATATGAAAAGAAAGTTGGTGAATTATCATCAACTTTACTTTTTCATATGGGCGCCAAATTGGGTTTTTTCGCAGCCAAATAGTGCTTTTTATTCTTATTTCAACAATGTATAACATGTTATAGTTTAGGAGTTTATAACCTCATCCACTTCAAAAAACAAATATTTTCGCAGTAGCTCGGGTCGTTATTAAATATTTTTCAACTTTGTAAAATGGTTAATTATTTAAAGAAAAGACTTGATATTTTGCAACGTTATTTCCAAAGCAATAGAAATGTTAATAAAGCTGCGAAAACGTATTTCGACAATATTCCTGAAAGGCAGCGTCTAAACTAACATACTTTCGAAAACTGGTTACAAATTTGTTTAAATTTGGAAGTTTTAAAAAACCACGACCTAAGAAGTACCTTTAATCAAATCGACAACGAGATGCTGTAGTTAATCAACATTTTAAAGAAAATCCAACATCTTCAGCCAGGGATGTTGATAGAAAATTCCACATAACTAGGTCAACCATTCATAGGGTAGTTAGGACTATTTAAAAAAATTCGTTAATATGTGGAGAAATATGGACAATATTTTGAATTTTAGGTTATTTTACATCTTCATTTTAGTAGGAATATTAGTTTAGCCACTTTTCATTGTTTTTGTTTTCACTTGTTTCAATTAACTTGTTACGTGCAGTTTTGTTGTAACGCGCTATTAACGTTATAGCTATGTTCGCGAAACCCATTTCTGTAAAATATCTGTTCAGCATATCTATTTTGCCAATTACTAATATTTTATTGTTTACAAAAAAAAATGACGTTCGCCGGAATCAAGGCCAACTGAGAAAATATTTGTTTTTTGAAATAAATGAAGTTATCAACTCTTAAATTATAACATGTTATACATTGTTGAAATCAGAATAAAAAGCACTATTTGTCTGCGTAAAAATCCAATATGGCGTCCATATGAAAAAATAAAGTTGATGATGATTCTAAAAACCAAAAACGTAGAAAATAAAAATTGATTACTCGGTCTTATACTACAAAAAAAGTTGCTTTGAAGAAGTTTTTACAGATTTAAAAAAATTTCACTTATAAAAAAAATATGGCCGATTTTCGAAAATGCTTGTTTCAGGTTTTTTCAAAATTTCTCAAAAACCTGAATAGATAAAACCACATAGTAAACGGAGTTAGCTTACTAACATAATTGTCCAAAACTTTCCCCATTTAACCGATTTTCTATCTATCGTGGTTTCCAAGATCCCCATACATTCCCCACCAATTTGGGACACACTGTATATACAATATATACATGGTTTTAAAGGGAATTTAGTTCCGCATCAAAATAGGCCACTAAATACAGGGTGTTCCATTTAACTTAAGGTGGCCGTCTGGATGCGCTGCGCAGGCATTTTAGATACTAATATTTCACAATTTTGTGTTCCACCAAGTGCTGCCCCGGTGCGTAGAAAAGTATAACTGAAAAATGTCAACAATTTCAACTAAAAATAAATGCCATATTCTAAGCAGACTTTTTCGCCCAAAGCAAAATCTAATAAAATTTAAGGGTCATTCTTCAATATTTTACAATTTTAAATTAAACTTCGCCATAATAAGAATTTTGACTGTATTATAAAACAAATTATTATGCCACTTTTGGATTTTATTGGTAAAATTTTAAAATAATAGTATGCGGAATTTAAAAATTATTAAAAAAATTTGAATGTTTGTTCACTCATGGAATAAAAATGTTGCGGTATAGTTAAATTGACAAAAATATTTTACAGCCCTATTATGTTAAAGTACCACCGACTTTTAGCATAAAAAATAGTGTGGTTGAGCAAGTAGGTACATAGTAAAAATTTAAAAATCGCCAGAAAATGAAAGTTTAGAAATTCAATGAAATAGAAAAACAAATAGGTATCGTAGGTATAAAAAGCAAAAAAGGATATCCCTTTGTTTAACCCGCCTTGTAGTTTAAGTATTATGAATGTTTCTGCGGGAATTCGCAGCAAAAAAGGTACTTTTATCAAAACTAATAAGGCGACCGATGGCGACGGTTAGCGCTGACATCGGACGAATAAATGAAAATGTATGATCAACTACAATGTAGAGGTAATAGACTGCTAAGAATTCTGCGCTGTAGTTGATCAAAGGTACACATTTTCATTGGTAGACCTACGCTGTTAGTGCTGACTGTCGGTCGAGCACAAAACCCTCCTTAAAATTAACTTTTTTAGTATTTTCAGGTATTTTTGACTGTTTTAAAATATTGTTAAATTAGTTTTAAGCAACGAAATTTTTATCTCCAAAACGTCAAGCCTATTATTTTTAATAAAATACTTGTAAAACGAAAAAAACATTTTAGTTGTTATACCCAAATAACTTACTCTGACAACAAAAATAATTATTTTAATATGACGTACACAAGGCAGTGTTAAAATGTACATATTTTTTTTACTGGAGAATGTCCCACTATAAATATTATTTGGCTATTGGCTATTGCCCGAGACGAGAAGAGCGATCATCCTTTTGCCCTTTACCTTGTGATGCTCGTCACATCTATTTGTCTTTGTTTACATTATGGAATGACAAAGAGTATGCAATACCTGCTCTTGAGATTGAATGTACTATTAGAATATAGATAACAATTAAATCAGTTGGTGTTCTGGATATTAAATGGTCATTCAATAAGACAGTTTTGTTATATTTTAAAATTTTTAGTTAAAGGTGTTAACATTTATGGAATGTAACGCATTTTGTTGTTACGTTTTGTGTTCTTATGAACTGTAAAGACATTAAAAGACGATGTAAAAGTGGTTATAGGAAATACAAACTAAAATGACTCAAGAGTTTAGGCTTGGTTAGGTATTTATACCAAAGATGACAAAAGGTAAGTACAAATTTAACTCACATTATTTTTTTTTAATTATATTTCATCGCGGATACAACTTTCAAAAGTAACTGCCAATTTTTAAACTTGACATTTCATTGTCGTTGCCGTTTCACTGCCGCCCAAGTCTAACTTGGAACGGGAACTGCAACAGCAGCACAAACGAAATTCAAGTTTATGGTTTGACCTTAAACCACCCTTAAACTGGCCAATAATTGGTTTAAAAATATTTCGGTTTGACAAAGAGGTATTTTAATTCATTTTAGCACAGAATTATGCAATAATTGTTAAAGCTCCAGTACATATCTTTTTTATGTTGAAAGGTTTTTACTTGACTGGTTACATTTCTATATATTTACCTATATTTATTTATATTTCATAAGAAAAATTGACAAACATTGTTACGGTTAAGTTAATACACTAGCATTACGTAAAGTTATCATGGTGAATAGGATATAATATGATGAATAAATTACATAATTCTCTCCATAGATCCTATTACAATTATTAATTTTTTCTTTCATTACCAACATTTCTTACAAATACTTTTTTCATGCCATAAAAATGTATGAAGTACCATTGCTATTTCACCTCTTTAATTATATTTATGCAAAAAATATTATTTACTTATTATTTTATTTTCTTTTAGATGTTGAGAATGACATAAGGCTTGCTTAATTATATTTGATTTGATTCCAAAAATGTTTACCGGATGTACAATGTCTGTGGTTGTTGAGTAAAATCTTGTTTGCCACTTTACAGCTGTACCACTATTGGTAGGTGTTGGTAAGTGTTTTTGTGTATTTAAAGCTTATTAGTAGACTCAAAGGCGGATTCAGAGAGGGGCGAATGGGGCGATTGCTCCCCCCCGTCATCTAAAAAAAGGGAAAAAACAAACGAGTTAAAAATGGAAGAACATAACTGTTGTTATGTTAATTAGTAACTTATTAATTGACAACTTTTTATGTTGCCTATTGTATTAGGTTAGGCAATAGTTATTTGTAAAAAATAAGGTGGTTGCTATAATATGTAGGCCTACTGTAATTTGTAATTTACAAGTAGAGCCAGACAGGTGGCTAACCTGGAAGGAGGACGCCCGGACCCCCTTAACATTGGGGCGTATTTCAATATGAATACCCCCAAAACCCTGGTTATCCTGCCTAAGGACGCCCCCCTCATAAGAATTTTCCCAATCCGCCCTCGAGTACACTTTAAAAACATGTAGATGTGTGCGATGTTTTTGAGTAGTTATTAGTCTAAATTTGTTTTATATTATCTATAAAACTTAATATTTAAATAATATGTTATTCTACAAACCAAAGTGGAATAAAGTGTCTATTAAAGAAAAATATAACAATTTAATACAATACAATTACAATGTTTTTATTTTTTTATTTTATTAAACAAATGCATCTAGTCATTAAAGATAATATTTGTCATAATCATTAAAAATTATAGGGGTTTAATTTGAAAATAAAATAAAATCATGATCACCCATTCATTTTTTTATCCTTGACTCGTCAAGATAAAATTTGGCAAAAGGCTAGACTAAGAATATTCTTCCATGTATGGAATACATAAGTTTTTTTTTGCGAGACGGGAAAATAACAAGAAAAGCCAAAATCGTTTAATCCACGCGGGCGAAAAGCTAGTAAACTATATAAAATATACAGAAAACCCTGGACATAGGTCAATACTAATATTATTCATCTTTGATATTTTAGGATATACAACCAAGTACCAGTTATAAAACAGAATCTGTTAAAAAGCCAGGAGGTTTATGTGCTGAAATGACTATGACAAAAAAGGGTTAAGATAATTCAGGATATCCACATACCTAAATAAGTTGCACTGTTTCAAGATACCACCATTATTATCGAGAGTTAAAATCCAAACGGAGAGTTTTATGAGCAAACATAATCCACGAAAAGAAAACAATCCTCTTTAAGACTAGCTTCAGTTCGCTTTAGAAGATGACACATTTTGTAATTGGTTATATCAAAAATAAAACTTAAAAGTAAATACTTTTGTGGGTGTCCCACAACAACTGCAGCAATTGACAGGCAAGCTTTAAAAATTTAAAGGTTTACTAACGTCGATAGCGACAACTCGGCTAAAATATTTTCAAGTTGCTGACACTTCCGATTATACCAAAAGTAGGTGTCAACTAGCTGATTTTAAATAAAACTCCCTATATATTATTTTATCTTTAGATTCTACACAAGATTTTAGGCAAATTTCATTATCATATGCTATACCTAAATCTAAGCGTTTTTGACATATTTAAGTTTTTACATCAAAACTGATGTTTACATGCCTTAATTCAAGGAGATTTTACAGTATTCTAATAACTTATTACAAAGGGTGTTCAAGAAATGAGATTAAAAATGAAATTTAAAAAATTGCCAAAAATATTTGTTCTTAAGGGAAACCCCCGGATTTTATAATTTTATCTATATTTTATCTTATATTTGCAAGTTTGTGTAAGGTTGTCCATTACGAAAATTTTTGGATTCGATATATTGCCACTTTAATATTTTTCATGGCGATTCCACAATACTCGGAGCTCACTATAATGGCGTTAAAAAACAATCCCTATATAAATGTCACCGTCATAACTCAACTAAGAGTAAAATATTTTAACCAAATGGGAGTATAACTAAACATCAAATCAGCAATCGCCATATAAAAATATTAAACTATGTAATAATTTACCAAAAACTAAACATTTTCGGAATAGGCATCCTTATACAAACTTGCCCTTATTTTAATGCTAAACAAGATAGCATTAAAAAATTGGGGCTTTACAAAAAAAAATGTTTTCTAGTTAGTTTTTAATTTTATTTTCAATCTTGTTTTTTAAACACATATAATAAGCTATTAAAGTATTTTTTAAAAATTATTAAAGTAGGTTCTTTTTACCAATAAATTAAACTCAGATTAAATAACGGCTTTCTCATAGCAAAAATTTGTGTACAAAACTTAAATATGTCAAAAACGTTTAGATTTAGGTAGAGGACATGATGCATGAAATCTTGTGTAGAATCTAAAAATGAAATAATATACAAGGTGTTCAGCACATGAGTAAACATACATAAATCTGAGATAGGTGGGGCCATCTGCTATGTGGTCCACTCAGATATTTTGAACTTGCCCTAAGAATTTTTTGTTATTTTTTTTTATTTTTAATTTTCTGACTTCGAACTAAAATAACTTTTGAAAAATCATGAAACTGACAACATTTTTATTTTATTTTAATCTAAACTAATACTAAAATCATACAAATTCAATGATTGGGGCCCATGACAGCCACAAAGGAAAAATGCCCATCTTGATAAAGTTGACAAATAACTCTTGCTGTTTTTAAGCAAATTGTGGTTATTGCATATTGTTCGAAAGGGCATGAATTGAAGATGTTTTTGACTAATTAGAAATACTCTTTTTTAATGCAATTTAAAGTTGGCTCTTAGGTTTATTGTTTACCTTTTTTTGTGGTTTGAGGGCCCATATTTTTCTTTGTAGCTGTCATGGGCCCCAATTATTCAATTTGTATGATTCTAGTATTAGCTTATATTAAAATGAAATAAAAATATTGGCAGTTTTATTTTTTTTTTTGAAAAGTTATTTCAGGTAGAAATTGGAAAATTGAAAATTTTTGAAAAAAAAATTTAGGGCCCAGGTTAAAATATCTGGATGGCCCGCATAGCAGATTTACGTTCTACTCATGGGGTGTTTTATTTAAATTAAGCAAGTTGACACCTACTTCTGGTATAACAGCCACCACTCTGAAAATATTTTAGCCGACTTGCTCCCACCGACGTTAGTAAATCTTCAAAATTTCCAAAACCCACTTTTCAAGAAATCGCCGCAGTTTGTCGATCGTGGGACACCCTGTATATATGTAAAATAAATTGAAAACATTTTTGTATGTGTTTTGTAAATAAAAAACTGAGTTTATCATATTTTATTGTTTATTTGTATATTAATCTTATTACCCAAAATATGTTCAAAATGTAAAAGTCAAATGTCATTACAGACTTAAATACTGAAATAACTGAGTTATATTAAATTATGTAAAACTACGCTTTAAACAGAATTAGCCTTATTAACTGAGTAATCCGAATTTTTGATATTTTTGAACTAAGAAATTTGCTTCGTGTAATAAACATTAATTACACGTACTTATAATAGCTGATGCCATTGACTAAAAACCGTTAACAAATAAAGCCAATTAAAGTTTATAAAAGTTGTGTAGAAACCCTCAAGCATATACCTACTAGAGGCAGCCTTGACGTGCCTCACTGCGATAGAGGAAGAAAAATCACACTATATCCTTTCTCTCTCCCTTCAACGTGATGATAAGCTGATGAGGAGGTTTCAACCAATAGCACCTTGGAGCGAGAGAGAAAAAGGTGATCTTCTTCCTCTCTCGCACGTTTGTTCGCACTGCCAAGGGAATACTACTTAAGGGTGCTGTAGGTATACACTCGAAGGTCGAAACAATATGTCTCACCGTTAAGCAATAAATTTGCACACCGAGTGAAGATAATAAATGATAGAAATACACTGAGTAAGTATGGGATTTACCCATGCTATTTTCTTTTAGTGCTTGGGTCAGCGCTCAGTCGAATGTAGCTGTGTCAATGAAATTGCATGATTAACTTCACTGCAAAGCTAATAGACTGCTATTCGCGTATGGCATATATTTTTATTTATATAGCCAAGTTCGCGCTGACCGTCGGCCGAGCATTAAATTTACAAGTTCCCATAAATTTTCTCCTGCGATCCTCCCCTATGAAGATACGGGTACATAACGGACGCCGCTGGAAATCGTTTTTTTTTTCAATAATAATATCGGTTTCAATAAGAATATCTAGAGAAATATCTAGATTTAATTTTTCTAGGTGAAAACTGACGTCGGACTAAAAAGTCAAGAGTTTAAATCTGCTTATATTTTTTTAGTCCTACGCACAGTTTTCACCTAGAAAAATTAAATATAGATATTTCTATGCATGGTGATATTGGGGTATGTAACCCTCCCTGCCGACAATCAGGCACGTGGAGCGAGAGAGATGTTATACTGCTAATCTTGTTTCTCTTTCGCACACTTGTTCGCACGGGCGACCAGCAAGGCTGCCTTTAAAAGGTATTTGTTTGAAAGTGTTAAATAACAAATAATGACGCAAATTAAATTAAGCGACAAATCTTACTAGTACGGGCCTGTCTACCGACCCAGACGTTTCATTTAACTGCGCCATCTACTTGAAAATACCTGAAGTTCCGAAAAGTTGTTTTCGGGCAGATTCCTTATAAGTCGCTATGTTTTACTCTCACCTAGTAACACGCAGTTTTCTGTCCTTCTTTGAAGTGTACGTTATTTGAATTAAGCTATCCTTTAATCCGCTCCGTTCTAAATACATCGAATATGGGATAAACAATTAAAATTTACAATAAAAAGAGCCACGGATATGAAAAAGGCATAATAAAACATATTATTTTTGTTACTTGGTTACTACTAAATGTCTATAAATCACAGTAAAGAGTTATAATGCGAAATAAATGTCTTATACCGAAAATATTTAATTTTAACTACCGAAAAATCCAACTCAATTCTTAAGTGGTTTTCAACCTTGTTTTTAAAGCATTAAAACTTAGTTTTTTTTTGATTATATGTCTTTACGAGAAAGATACATGTCTTATTTATGTAAATATAAGGTGATCCTTTATTTATTTTGCCAGGTTTTAGAGAAGCGTGGTCTAAAAGACAGTAATGTTCTTATGGAGATTTAACATGGCGAAACGGCCACCTTAAGGAAGTTATTTAATAAAATGTGTGTTCAAATTTTGAGGCAATTTTTTTCAACACTCTGTATAATATTAAGGTTAAACTTTTATGTAATAGTTAACTTAAACCTTGAGCTAAGCAATAAATTTTATCACGAGCAGCTCGTTATATGTTACAGGATGTAAACAATTTTTAAATTATGGTCTGTATTTTTAAATATCTCTAAATTTCTCAGAAACGGTCAGTTTTAGGTATAGGAAATATAACAATAACTCACCTTTATTTGGTCCATAGTATCTAAAAATATAAAACAATATGGGGTGTTCCATAAGACAAAATATAACTTTGATATGTACTTTTTTTGGGTCACCTCTGATATTTCAAAATAATTTTGAAATATGCTCCTCATGAACCCACATGTGAACGTGCTAAAAGTTTTTCCCCAACTCGTTTCATTTTTCGTAGAAAAACCGAGGGAATGTGGTGGGCCACCCTGTATATATATATATATATATATAATATATATATAATAAATATATATATATATATATATATATATATATATATATATATATATATATATATATATATATATATATATATGTCCCAAACTGGTGGGGAATGTATGGGGATCTTGGAAACCACGATAGATAGAAGATCGGTTAAATGAAGAAAGTTTTGGAGAATTATGTTAGTAAGCTAATCCTGTTTACTACACGGTCTTATCTATTCAGGTTTATGATAAATTTTGAAAAAACCTGAAACATGCATTTTCGAAAATCGGCCATATTTTTTTTGTGAGTGAAAATTTTTCAAATCTGTAAAAACTTCTTCAAAGCAACTTTTTTCGTAGAATATGGCCGGGTAGTCAATTTTTATTTTCTACGTTTCGGGTTTTTCATCATCAACTTTATTTTTTCATATGGACGCCATATTGGATTTTTACGCAGCCAAATAGTGTTTTTTATTCTGATTTCAACAATGTATAACATGTTATAATTTAAGAGTTTATAACCTCATCTATTTTAAAAAACAAATATTTTCTCAGTTGGCCTTGATTCGGGCGAACGTCATTTTTTTTTGTAAACAATAAAATATAAGTAATTGGCAAAATGGATAAGCTGAACAGATATTTTACAGAAATGAGTTTCGCGAACAAAGCTATAACGTTAATACGTCTTACAAGAAAATGTAATGGCGCCCATATGAAAAAGTAAAATTGATGAATCATCATCAACTTTACTTTTTCATATGAGCGCCATATTGGATTTTTTCGCAGCCAAATAGTGCTTTTTATTCTTATTTCAACAATATATAACATGTTATAGTTTAGGAGTTTATAACCTCATCCACTTCAAAAAACCAATATTTTCTCAGTTGGCCTTGATTCCGGCGAATGTCATCTAGCGTCATTATCAAGTTAGCTCGGGCACGTTATTAAAATTTTTTTAACTTTGCGAAATGGTTAATTATTTAAAGAAAAACTTGATATTTTGCAACGTTATTTCCAAAGCAATAGAAATGTTAATGCTGCGCATACGTATTTCGACAATTTTCCTGAAAGGCAGCATCCTAAACTAACATACTTTCGAAACCTGGTAACAACTTTGCTTAAATTCGGAAGTTTTAAAAAACCACGACCTAAGAAGTACGTTCAAGAAAATCAACAACGAGATGCTGCAGTTAACCAAAATTTTAAAGATAATCCAACATCTTCAGCCAGGGATGTTGATAGAGAATTCCACATACCTAAGTCATAGAGTAGTTAGGACTATTTAAAAAAATATCGTTAATATGTTGAGAATTATGGACAACATTTTAAATTTTAGGTCGTTATTTTAGATCTTCATTTTAGTAGGAATATTAGTTTAGCCACTTTTCATTGTTTTTGTTTTCACTTGTTTCAATTAACTTGTTACGTGTAGTTTTGTTGTAACACGGTATTAACGTTAGCTATGTTCGCGAAACCTATTTTGTAAAATATCTGTTTAGCTTATCTATTTTGCTAATTACTATATTTTATTGTTTACAAAAAAATCCAATATGGCGTCCATTGCCATATATATATATATATATATATATATATATATATATATATATATATATATATATATATATATATATATATATATATATATATATATATATATATATATATATATATATATATATATATATATATATATATATATATATATATATATATATATATATATATATATATATGAGGGACCCCTTTATACCTTTTTAAATATTTAAATTGGAAAAAATGTTTAATACAAAAATATTTTAGTTTTTGCTGCTCTATATTTTGCGAACAACGTTATGTATACAGGGTGTATCAAAAACCCCGTACAAGGACAAAATTAATTTTTTTAAATGACTCCCTATATTTTTTGTTAAATTTTTGTTTTCTACATAAAATTCTAGATATTTTTTATCTGGCATGTCATATCCCTATATTTAATTTTTTACGAGATATCCTTATTTAAATACAAATTTAGAATGAAATAATCCGCTCATCTCTCAATGTTGTTTTACGTTTCTAAGGTTTTAGTAGAGTGACAAAATAGCCATAGTAATAATTAGATATCACATGATGAGTAGAAATAGGTAAAACCTTAAACAAGAAAAAAACGATTAAAACATTTTTTTTCAGATTAATGAAACTGTCATTATGACATTTTTACTAATCTCTATAGCATATATGGTTATTATGCAACTTTCAAAAAACCGCTGAAACCATAGAAACGTTAAACAACATTAAAAGATAAGCGGATTTTTCCCTTCTAAACTTGTATTTAAATGCAAATATCTCGTAAACAGTTGAATATAGGGATATGATATGCTAAATAAAAAATATCTAGAATTTAATGCAAAAAACAAAAATGTAACAAAAAATATGGGGAGTCATTTAAAAAAATTAACTTTGTTCTTGTACGGACTTTTTGATACACCCTGTATACATAATGTTGTTTGCAAAATATACAGCAACAAAAACCAAAATATTTTTGTATAAAACATTTTTTCCTAAATTAAATATTTAAAGCAATAAACGGGGGGTCTCACTTCACAGACTTACCCTGTATATACAGGGTGTAAAAAGTATGATGCTCATCATTTTAATGGACGATAGTGGAGCTCAAAACAAGTCGAAAAAGCCAAAAACATATGGGTCAAAAGTTAATCGTTTTCGAATTATGACCTTTCAAAGTTTAAAAAAGTTGGCAACACCGCGCTTGTTTCCTCGAATGCGAGTCGACCGACGAAGATTTTTTGCGATGGTTTTCATATTTACTTTTTTTAAGGAGATGTTCATTTACACACAAATAATAAAAATTACTTCTTGCAATTTATTTTGATATTTAATATGAAATTAAATTTAAATAAAAAACAACAAATAATTATTGTTTGGTTTTAATTTGTTATTAAAAAATAGTTGTACTTACCAAAAGAATAGGCTAAATATAAATTTTAAAAACACAAATTATTATGTTTTAAAACAGCACTTTTGTTATTTTGCTTAAAGAATAAGATTTATCGGTTGCACACATTCCGTTTTTGAAAATCTTTCGTACATTTGCACTACGTTTGTGGTAAACTTAAAACATATCGGCATATTTTCCCGATTTACAATTATTATGTTTTAAAACAGCACTTTTTTATTTTGCTTAAAGAATAGGATTTCTCGGTTGCACACATTCCGCTTTTAAAAATCTTTGGTACATTTGCACTACACTTGCACTACGTTTGTGGTAAATTTAAAACATATCGGCATATTTTCCCGGTTTAAAAACAAACAAAACTATCGCTGCCGGCCGGTGAGCAATAGTACAGCTGACTTTACGTCAGACAACAAGATGCTCTGTTGCCAATTGTTTTTTAACTTTTTAACTGGGGGAAAAATTATTCATATTTTTTTATTATTTGTAGATTGTAACATTTAAAACTTAGTTTATTTTTTTTACCAAATGAATCTACTGATAAGTGTTTCTAAAGTTCTAACTTTGACATTGTATAGACAAAAATCTGTCAAGTTTAGACACATATGTCATATAGACTTTGACTTGTTTTGAGCTCTACTATCGCCCATTTAAATCGCACACCCTGTATATATATATATATATATATATATATATATATATATATATATATATATATATATATATATATATATATATATATATATATATATATATTATATATATATATATATATATATATATATATATATATATATATATATATATATATATATATATATATATATATATATATATACATATATATATATATATATATATATATATATATATATATATATATATATATATATATATATATATATATATAATTAAAGTTAAGATATTGTTAACTTAACTGGAAGATAGATTTACTTATGACTCAATGTGTATGTAATATGCAAAGTTGAAAATTAGTAATGGTAACAAAATATTTTTAAACAGTAAATATGTAGTGTCTTAATGATCACGGAGCTCTTATCTCTCACATAAGAGCATGTGTGTATGTACGTGTATGTCTGTGTGAGTGTGTAGGTATACCCTTATCTGTCACCTAAGGGTAAGTGTTTGTGTGTGTGTGTGCATGTGTATGGGTATGTGTGTAAACCCTTATCTGTCACCTAAGGGTTAGTGTGTGTGTATGGGTGTATATGTTGGTGTATGTGCACTCCCTTATCTGTCACCTAAGGGTTAGTGTTTGTATGTGTGAGTGTGTGTGTGTGTGTGCACGTACGTGACCGAGAAAACACAAATTATAGATGTATGATGATGTTTTGTCTATTCCAGATTTTATGTTTTATTATTTACTTACAGCCCTTCGCCCATAGCATTACCATACACTTATCCTAGAGTTATATTTAGGTCCAGTGTAGCATAAAAGTGTTAACAATAGAGAAAAAAAAAAAAATAAAAAAAAAAAGGGGGAAAGGACCAGCCTACATTTTTAAGTGAGGTTCAACTGAACGTAAAGAGTGGTTACTTACAAAAAGAAAAGTTAGGTTATAAAAGGAATGTTAGGTTATAAAGAAAGAAAACCAGAGAATAAAAAAAAACTACAGAATCAAAAATCAAAAGTATTAAAAAATTAATTATGTTGACATTTATTGTTAAAATGTTTTAGCTTGATGAAAAAGAACTATTGGAATCATTGTTTGTCTTTTGTTTTAGGTTAAAATTGAGTAAGTTAGAGTAAATGACACTTAGATTGTCAATGTCAGTTTTTTTATTGATGCTGTTAGAATGTTTATATATCTCTATCATCTCTAGAACCACCTTTTTTTATAATTCGCCTCCACACACAAAATTTTTGTTTCTTTAAAATTAAAAATATGTCCAAGTTGATTACAATGTTGAGACAATGCACAAGAGTTTTTTCCTAATCTACAATCACTTTTATGTTGTGTTAATCTATCTTTTTAGTACTCTAGACGTTTGTCCTATATACACGCCATCGCACCAGAGCAAGGAATACTATATATTACATTAGATTTTCTCAAACTCTCATCCTTGTCTTTGAGTTTAGTAAAAAATTTTCCTATTGTTTTAGTGTGTTTAAATGCAATTTTTATTGAATTGTCAGAATGAAAAAATCTGGGTTTTTTTAGTTTCTATACTTTTTTTATACGGAAAAGAATAGTAAAAAAAAGGAGGATGTTCAATAAATGCACTTATTTCGGGGGTGATGCCGTTATTATCACTGTCATGGGTGATCACTATTGCTGTATTAAAAATAAGCTTTGTTAATAATTTTTTTTTGGAAAAGAATTAAGTAGTAAAATGTTAAAGAGTTTTTTTAAGTTATTCTGTACTAATGATGCATGTGAGATTCTCATTATCCGGGTTTTTAATGCTAATATTAGATTTATTTTTGTTTTGGTGGTATGACTCGAGTAATAGTTGATATACCTGCCCGAGCTGGTTGGTTTAGTATACCAGTCAAGAATGATCTGGTTATTTGCTTGTCTTATTACTCTAGTGTCCAAAAAAGGTACACTATTGTTGTTTTCTTTTTCCACCGTAAATTGTATGTGTTCATTATAGCTATTGAACACTTCAAGAATCTCGTTGATGCCATCTATTGGTACAGATGTTATAATATCATCAACGTATTTCTTCAAGAACGGAATTTGAAAAGATAACTTAGGTATACAGACTTCAAGTAAATCATCCATGACATACTGTGAGACAATAGGAGAGATTGTAGCCCCCATAGGGGTACCTAATATTTGTTTATAAAAAATGCCATTGAATTTAAAATATGCGGTATCAATAATGAATTTCAAAACCTCCAGAAAGCCCTGCTGACTGAGTCTTGTGTGTAAAGAAATAGCTGGCCAATGTTTGGACATGCTTTTTTGTATTAATGTATATGGTATATTACTAAATAAAGACACTACATCAAGACTAATCAACACGTAGCCATCCGGGAGCCTTTTCTCGTTAGCAAAATTAGCAAATTGAAAGGAGTCTTATAAAAAACTTAAAAAAATACATGTTAAACTAAAAAAGACCCTGAAACGAATAAAGTGGTATAGAAATCCATCCATTCTGTACTAGTCTTACATTTAATAACAATTATAATATTTTTAAAAATGTATCAGCTTAGAACTAAGAAACATTAATATGAATTTTTCAAAAACTTATTAATGTCCTGTTTCTATACATTGTAAAATTCAGCTGTTGTTGATGTTACCAACTTCTAAATAATGCATTTAGTTGTAAGTATACCTAAAATTGAGAAAGATTTGCTTTTTTATTGTATTGTTTTTTTTCCATATTGTAGACCTGAAGAAGGAAATAAATATTTTCGAAAGCTCGTTAAACTAAGAAGTGTTTCACTTTAATTAGCCCTCTCCTGGACCGATACCCAAGAAATTTATTACCTTTGTTATATATATATATATATATATATATATATATATATATATATATATATATATATATATATATATATATATATATATATATATATATATATATATATATATATATATAGTGTGCCACAGATTCGAGTGCATGCATGGGGATCTCGGAAACCGTAAGAGATACGAAGTCTGTTAAATTATGGCAAAGTTGTGTATTTGCGTAACTAACCATGTCCTCTTTAGAAAGATACAAAATTCCGAGTACTTCCAGAGATATCTGAAAAAAACCGAAATTCACAGATTTCGTTTTCATTTTTTTCTGACGTTATTTAAAGATATATGGAAAAAAAAGACACTTTCTCATGGCCACTTTTTAAGCTCTACAAAACAGCGTTGAAAAATTTTCCGTACGTCGTTTTCGTTAAACCATCATCAACTTTATTTTTTTAAATACGGCACTCAATTGTTTATTTCATTTTTTTAAAGCAGTTATAATCCCAATTACAATGATGTATAAAACTTAATATTTTTCTGGTAAATAAACAAATTTTCCATAAGAGACAATGAGTTACACAAGGGAAAGCACATCATTTCTTATAGGGGGGTTTCCCTATTTGTTAATAAATATTAAGTGTTATACATTTTTATATATATATATATATATATATATATATATATATATATATATATATATATATATATATATATATATATATATATATATATATATATATATATATATGGTAAAATATATATGCAAGTGTTACCCGAAATTTGAATAAAATTGGCGATAGGCCTGAGAAGCAAAACATTTTTTGAAAAGTTATATCAACATATTTACAATTGTTACTAACTTACTTAACTAAATCCATAGTAGAATCAAAATTATCTATTACTTCAGTATTTCTTGGAAAACATTCAAATTTAAGAGCATTGCTTACTGGCTCTATTTTTAAATTCAAAAGACTAGATGCTTTATCGTCGATAAATGCATCTTCCAGATCTCCATCTTCCTTTTTTATGTTTAAAATCGAAAAGCTGGAAGTCTCACTTTCTCTAAATACATCTCCTGAATCATCATCCTCGTTTTTAGCTACTTCGACTGGGGTACAATCATCAAGTTCTGCAGACATTTCCGTTTTAATAAATATAGCAGAAAATTCCATGGTGTTTGTTGCTGTTTGCAAAATTTTTCACTATTAATTTGATCACCTTTTTGAAATCGGTTCTCATAGAAATGCTTTCAATTGAAAAATTTTAAATATTTTCTTTGCTAGGGTAGTTCAAGTGAGCACTAGGAAGCATAAATTTTAGACTTAAGTACACAAACACCATACAAAAATAAACGAACAATTCATTCTTTGCAACCGATAATCGGAGAAAAAGCAAAATGATTAATTATCCAAACTGGGCTATTTCAAAAAATCCATCTGAAGTGTAGCATTTCAGGCAGACTTGAAAGTACAGATTGGCGAAAATGCGGGAGTTTTGTTTTCTACCAAAGACGTAAACTTGCGAATGAATCTATATAAAGTAACTATTTATCGTTGCACACTTTCAGGTATATACATTTTAGTGGGAGCCTTAGTGCTTGACCGTGCGATAGAAAAAGAAACCTTCCCAAGGTAAAAAATATATATTGGCAATTACCTAGCCCGTCGGTGGGCAAGAAAGCTTACTTGAATAGTGGGATCACTATATGCGTGTTAGGTAGCGTTTTTTATATTGGATAAAGAACCATTTTCACTCTTTTATACAAAGTATAATAAGTATAATTTACTTAGTTGTTAAGAGATGCACATTAAATAAATATTTATCTTCATCTCAAATATATAGTAAATTAATAATTGTAGGTACTTACTAGTGGAAGAAACAACTAATTCTAAAACACAACTAGACTGCATGTGGGGTGGCAAGGGGTACTGTCAACGCTGAGCAGTATAGGGTTATGATAAGAACGTTTTTCTGGACTATAGTGCGTGGTATGGATATAAGAAACTTGTGCAAACAAGACGATGCAACGTGTCATACTGCAAATGAAACCGTGACATTATAGCATTAGCAGTTTGAGGGATTTGTTATATCGCGAAATGGCGACGTCAACTGACCGCCCCAATCGTGCGATTTAACGCCACAGGATTTTTTCTCTGGGGTTTTCTTATATCTAGTGTCAATCCTGATAAACCATGGACGGTTGACGCCCTAAAGACCAATTGAGCCACATCTGTGCAATCAGATCATCAAGAATTGGACTCGCAGAATTCAGCTCATCAAGCAAAGTCGTGGCGGATATTAAAGTGACCTAATTTTTAAAACAAAATTTAGTCACATTATTACACATAATTATGTTAGTTTCATTCACAATTTTTATTATTACACTTTAGGCCGGCCGCATACATACAACTTTTTAGTCGGGCACTGTTTAGTCGAGTTGCGTGCTTGTGCGATTTTTATGACGACCAAACAGTTTAGTCGCCGAAGGTGCGCATACAGTCAATTCAGTCGCTATCGATTTATGTACTTGTTTGAATAGCCGCAGGACGACTGTTCAGTTGAGCGTATGCGCACTCCAATACATGGCAATACTCATTGAACCGTCGCGATAGTTGCGCGACTGATTAATCAAAAGGCGATCGATGTGGTTTTACGACTATTTAGTCGAACAACTATCTAGTTGCTAATATGCGCACCTACATACATTTCCATATACTTTTAACGTGCGACTAAACAGTTGCTCGACTAAAAGTTGCATGTATGCGGCCGGCCTTAAAGATCAAGCGTTCTTATTTGAAAACCCTTTACTATAGAGAGTAGAGGTAAGAAGAACTTTCCCTGTGATGAACAATATCCATCGAAATGTGTTAAATTACGGTGGCGCTACTGTCGCAAGAGTGTAAGTTTTAAAGAAAGCGCATTAAATAATAAGAGTACGATAGAGAACTAAACACAGAAAGAAAAAGTCCGCTTTCACTCCGTCCATGTTAGCACCACTTATGGCGGATTTTTCAACTGTTATTTACTGCTTACAGATAAACACTTTTTCAATTCGTCCCGCGTATGAGATAGTTGTCCTTTCCTCTACCCTCCATACTAGATACCCAGGATAACAAACGATGTTAAAAATATGGGTACAATTTAAGGGACAAATTTATGGTTTGTATTATAAACTGAAAATACTTTGATTAATAACACTGGCACACAAAAAAAAGTTAAATGTACATTTGACCGGACCCACCTAAGGACATGTATTTCGACCCGCTGACTCCGAAGTCCGTTTGGCCCGGTCACCCTCCAGATTTAAGTAAAGTGAAAAAACCTAAAAAAATGTGAAAACTGCAGTGACAGCTATAAAAAAATTATTTACTCAAATCTGGAGGGTGATCGGCACACCGAAAAGGAAGTTGTTTGTACTTTTGACCGGACCCACCTTCGGACATGTATTTAGACTCGCCGAATCCAAGTTTGAAGTCCGTTTGAACGATCACCCTCCAGATTTGAGTAAAATGCAAAAGACCCAAAAAAATTGCAAAAAACTTCTGACCGGGCCAAACTGACTTCAAATTCGGATTCAGCGGGTGTAAATACATGTCCGTAGATGGGTCCGGTCAAAAGTGCAAACAACTTTTTTTTTGTGTACCGGTGTAATAATTTAACCTAGGTGTGCTGTAACAAAAGAAATACCTGTTATAAGATATATCCAAGATGACTTTTAGGGAAATAATTTTAAGAGAAATATAACTTTATTAAATAATAAAAGGTTTTATAAAATTTAAAAATTTACCTAACCTATGAAGATATTTATTTATTACCTGCTATAAAGGATTTATCTTGAACTAAAAGAACACAGATTAACTTTTTGCTTTTAGTTTAGCAAATTAGTTTACCCTGGGTTTTAAAATGAGCCAGATCACAAGAGTTTTGAGCCTTATATAACCTCGGTTACCGAAAGAAAGAGAACGGATATGACAGAAAAATTACGCAAGTCATGTTGTTGTCCGAACACATCAAAAAACACTATATACAAAAAAATCACTAAATTAAACACATATTATATCTTAAGGTAGGTACTACAATCACTAAATGATTAAATATTTCAAAAACACGACGTACACAACAAATTATTACATCAACTCTCAAAGTTTGATGCGATTTTGGAATTAAAAAGTAAAAATACCGCAAACATTATTACTTTAACAAAAACAATTATTTTTTTTTATATATAAATAGTAAAATCTTAAGTGACCAATGGCTTACTTGAAATTTAAATGAATTGTCAAGATTGTGGAGCGTTGACTGATTTTCGTACATTATATTGTAACGGACAAACAGAAACGTTAGAAGATAAAGTGTAGTAAAAGTATTTTTATAATAAATAATATTCAGAATATATGGCACAATGAAAAAAGCTAAAAATAACTTAAACTATTATAATACCAACAAAAACGTAAAATAAATTGTCTACTTTTTATATAACTTTAGTTGGAAACGTTTTTCTGTTACAATTTGTCCTGTCTACAAAAAAATCGTTTACAGGGAAGGAAATCATTGTGTCATGTCAATCATTTTCAATCAGTTCAATCAATCAAACATGGACCATATTAAATATTTCGATATTTTGTGTTCTTGTGTTGCCTGAGGCTCAAGAGGTTGAATTGTATGTTTTTTAGAAAGAAATACCATACAAAAAGCTAAAATTTATTGTTATATTGAAGCGGTCAGACTATATTAACGTCCATCCTTGAACCTATATATTTTTTTAATTGTGCATTTAATACTGTTGTTTTTGCTAAAATATTACGTTAAAGCATTAATAAAAAATATGATATTCCATAATTTAAACAAAGAAAGCAATTTTCTTAAAATAAACAAAACGCATATTTAAAGAAAACAAATATTAAAACTCTCATTCACAAATAAATGGTAATAGAAATAATTACAATAAAACATAAACAAATACCATTACTAAACATAAAATCTGATTTCACGTTCTCCCACGAAAAATTGAAATCGGAAACACCTCTATTTTCAGCAAAAACAGGCCGGCAACCAAAAACAGGTAAATCTCGGGCTAGTTATCGCGATTTAATGTCATGTTACGTGCTTATTTAAATCGCCTTTTCGAATACTTTTCATGTTGCAGGACATGTTTCCTCAAATTTCCTTTATGTAATGTTTGATAATCACATTGATAGCATTTAAACATATTAACATCTTTAGGATTTTTATGCAGGAGAACGTGACACTTTAAACTTCCTTTTTGCCGTGTTTGATAATTACAATGATCGCATTTTAACATATTGATATCTTTGGGACTTTTATGTAGAAGGACGTGCCCTTTTAAAGATTTTTTGTACCATGTATGAAAATCACAGTAATCGCATTTAAACATATTAACTTCTTTGGGATTTTTATGTCGGAGGACGTGTATCTCCAAATTTCCTTTATGTAATGTTTGATAATAACAATGATCGCATT
Organism: Listronotus oregonensis; assembly: GCA_019359885.1. Taxonomy (NCBI): domain Eukaryota; kingdom Metazoa; phylum Arthropoda; class Insecta; order Coleoptera; family Curculionidae; genus Listronotus; species Listronotus oregonensis. The sequence goes on from JAHBCN010002757.1 coordinate 29,245, forward strand.
TAAACATGTTGACATCTTTAGGACTTTTATGTAGGAGGACGTGCCCCTTTAAAGATTTTTTGTACCTTGTTTGAAAATCACAGTGATCGCATTTAAACATATTAACTTCTTCAGGATTTTTATGTCTGAGGACGTGTATTTTTAAGTTTCCTTTCTGTAATGTTTTATAATCACAATGATCGCATTTAAACATATTGACATCTTTGTGATTTTTATGTAAGCGAACGTGCCCTTTTAAACTGTCTTTTCTAACAGTTTGATAATAACACTGATCACATTTAAAAAAACTGACATCTTTAGGATTTTTATGTCGAAGGGCGTGTCTATTTAAATCGCCTTTTTGAACACTTTGATAATCACAATAATCGCATTTAAACATATTAACATCTTTAGGATTCTTATGTCTTAGGACGTGTTTATTTAAATTGCCTTTTTCCAGTGTTTGATAATCACAATCATAGCATTTAAACAAATTGACATCTTTGGAATTTTTATGTAGTAGGACGTGCCTCTTTAAAGATTTTTTGTACCGTGTTTGAAAATCACAGTGATCGCATTTAAACATATTCACATCTTTAGGATTTTTATGTCGGAGGGCGTGTTTATTTAAATCGCCTTTTCTAACACTTCGATAATCACATTGACCGCATTTAAACATATTAACATCTTTAGGATTTTTATGTCGGAGGACGTGCCTCTTTAAACTTCCTTTTTCCAGTGTGTGAAAATCACACCGATCGCATTTAAACATATTAACTTCTTGTGGAATTTTATGTTGCATACTGTGCTTCATAAAATTATTTTCATTGATAGTTTGATAATCACATTGTTTGCATTTCAACACTTGAAGAGGTTTGAGTTGATGAGTAAGTGGCTTCTTTATATTTCTTCTTTGCGTTGTTTGATCATTACAATGATTTCCGTTTTGGTATGAATGATCTTCGTATTTTTCCTTAGCAAAGCAATTAACAAGCATGCTGGAAAACAAAAAAGTATTAGAAGAAAATAAAACTAACAATTACATTACAAATAAGGTCTAATTATTTAAATAATTATAACAAAAAGTATTGAGAAATTATAGAAAGTACTAACGTAAACGGGGTTTTCCAACAACTCCTAAAAGCTTTAAGGACTGAGCGCTATGTCATTGGAAAGTAGGCCAGTAGGTAAAAACTGTAGTTAGGAAAACAAGTAGGGTTGCTAAGTGTGCCGTTTTAAGTCCGGATCTTATGCATCCGATGTCCGAAATAATGTAAAATTTCGTATGTCAATTTATGGCAACAGGCCTACAATGCCGTACTCGGGTGAGCGCTTGGGGCTTAAACTATTATAGGAAATATTGGTTTTTCCCAAAATGGGTTTTTTCCCTGTGGTTGCCAACGGGTTGGCACCCGTTGACATCCGATACATCTGTCAAAAGCGAGTGTTCTCATATGGGTGCCTACAGCAGGTTGGCACCCAAAAAAAAAATTCTTGGGAAATATTTTAATTTCCCATCAACACAAAATCAAGTCAGAACAACCTAACTTCAATTTTGATGTCGTTTCCATTTTATTAGTGGAAATTTTGTTTAAGTTGCCTATTAAAATACAGGGGTTTTCGTTCAAATGAAGGTAATAATGAACGCATTCACAATACGAAATAGTTGGGAAACCGCTCCATCAAACGTCAAATCGCACCAATAGAATATTCTTGAACTGTCACGTTTTTGACATTTTCGGGAGTGATTTGGAAACTGTTTCGTATTCTGAATGCGTTCGATAATAAAATTGTCATAAAAAATGGCTGTTAGTAATCATTATTAAATATAACAAATTGGGTATCAAAATAAAGGATTTTTTATAAGCATTGATTTCGAAAAAAATCGTCGGTCTAACTCTCAGTAATAGTTAAGACTTGTCTTGCTGTTTAATCCAATTCAAATGAGCGCTGTAATGCAATACAATAGAAACAACCGCGGTTGCGCGTATTTCTTGTTTTAACTTGTTTGTACGATTATCTAAGGCGTATAAATTCGAGAACTTGGTTGATTGTTTACTTCAAGTACTTTTTATTTACTTGAAGTACTTTCTTTACTTAAAGTACTTTTTTTTTACTTCAAGTACATCGTAATACTTCAAGTACTTAAATAAATACTTCAAATCAAGTAAAAATCCAAGTATCTTCATAAAAACTAATCAAGTACAAGTACCTCCTTATAAAAAGTACTTGAAGTAAAATACTTGAAGTACAAAAAAGTACTAGGAACAAAAAATATAATAACCAAAAGCTAGTTGCAGCTCTCAACAAATGCAAAGTAAGTCACGGTGACGCCCTACATATTTTAAGTGCTGTCATTGAAGCTATGCGATTGGATGTATTTTCTTTTTTTTTTTTTTTTTTTTTTTTTTTTTTTTTTTTTTTTTTTTTTTTTTTTTTTCCAAAGTACCTCGTACTTAGTAATACTAAGTACAAAAAGTTAGAAAAAAGATTAATAACCTAAAAGCTAAGATCATTACTGATAGTCACGGTGAGCCACAATTTAAGTGCTTATAAGCTATGCATGGATAGATATTTTCTATTTTCCATAGTTGATAAAAAAATACGACAAAAGTTAAAAAAAAAATAGAAAAATTAAAATATATACTATACACAAAGCATTGTAATTTTACATTAAAATTACTACTAACTAGCTTAAAAAGCTTAACTAAATAAAATACGGATTAAAAAAGTATAATTCACAAAAACACTCATTAAAAAATTAAAAAAAACTAACAAAACATTGAGACATTAAAATACTTAAAAACAAAGCTTTAAAAAGTTAAAACATTACAGTTTAAAAATTCTTGTACAGAATAAAAAGCCTGGCCCACAAGGAAACTCTTAATCTTTTGTTTAAATTGTGCAAGTGGTAAAGATTTGATGTTTTGAGAAATTTTGTTATATAGCTTTATAGCAACAAATTCTGGACCATTTTGGCATTTTTTAAGCCCAAGATATACCACTGCCAAGTTTTCTTTATTGCGCGTGTTGTACTCGTGCAGCTCACTATGAGACTTGTACTTATCTTCATGTTTCCTTACATACAGAAGATTTTCAAGCATATACACACATGGAAACGTTAAAATTTTGAGAGATTTAAAGGCACTTCTGCAGTCCTCCCGACAGGATAGGCCCGCCATCGTTCTTACTGCCTTTCTCTGAAGGCCAAAAACTCGGCCTGTCTGACAGGAATGACCCCACACAACCACCGCGTATGAAAGCACCAAATGTACCAGAGCATAATACGCAGTCCTAAGCACGTCAGCCAATACAGAGCAACTTAATCCTCCCAATGCAAAGGCACCCTTTGCTAGTCGTCCACTCACGTAATCTACATGAGCATCAAACTTTAATTTGTTGTCAATTTGTACCCCCAGAAAGCGTACATGCTCCAGACACTGCGGCTGACCCGAAAGATGGCGCATTAAAGAAACCATAGTATGGGTCTTGTCATTATTAAGTAGCAGCTCGTTCGCCCCGAACCATTCCTTAACATTAGACCGAGCAACAGCCAGCCCCTCAACACTCTCCTTAAGTGTCTCCCAACTCCTGGAAAAAGACGTATCATCCGCAAAGAGAGTAAACGCAGCGGATGGATCAACTGAGGGTAGATCATTAATAAATATTAAAAAGAGCAATGGCCCCATTATCGATCCCTGCGGAACACCCACACCAATCTCTCTCCTCTCAGACGACACACCCCCCACCCTGACGACTTGCGACCTGCCCTCCAAATAACATTTTAAAAATTGTACACTATCAGCGTGGAAGTTATATAGTTCTAATTTACGGAGAAGCAGACTATCAGTGACACAGTCGAATGCTTTGGTTAGATCATAGAAAACTGTGGAATTATATTCCATGTTTTTAAAGGCATCCATTATATGGTTTACAAGATTAAGAATGCCTAACACTGTGTTAGGTCATGCCGAAAACCAAACTGACTGCCAGAGAAAAGTTTATTTCTCTCAAAGAAAGCTGCCACCCTAATCGCCATGCATTTTTCAAATATTTTTGAAAATATAGGAAGCAAGGAGATTGGTCTGTAATTTGAAGACCTGTTTTTATCTCCTTTTTTAAAAATGGGAACAACAACGGCGTGTTTAAGCCGAAAGGGAAATACATTCTCCTTAAAACACAGATTAATTAACTTTGTCAGCGGTATATACAGGGTCCTGCAGCTCACCTCCCGTCTTATGTAGCTCTTTTATTATTCACTGTAAAATTTTCATATTTTGCAGACGTTACCTTTAACCTACGGTGCATTTCAGAAAAATAATTTTGGTTATACAGGATGTCGCAAAAAAGTGTGACGTCACGATGAGGCATTTTTTTAAATGGAACACTGTGTATTTTTTTATATATTTAGGTACCTCTTGTAGTCAACTATCTTCCTCTATAATTTTGTCAACATCGGTTTAGTAATTTCAGAGAAAAAAATAAAATATAAAAAAACTGTTTTGCACCATTGTATTTAAAAATGAATAAAAATACCCATAGGGCTTGATAAATAGAATTAAACAAGGAACTTATTAAGTAGGGTTATATCAGTCGCTTCTGTCATGTTTGGTTAATTGAACTGTACAGGTGTCCAAAATTTAATGTCAAACTCTTCAAATTTGAAAGCATTTTATTTTTCTTATTTTAAATACGAGCCCCGTATATTTTAGGTCGTTAGATGTAGAATTAAAAACAAACATTTATCCAATTATAACCCTATCAAAATTTCTAACACATTAAAAGTTATTGTTGAAAACTCATTTTTCATGTATTTTGATAGTAATACATTGAATAAAATGATAGGTGGCTATGAAAAACAATTTATTGACATTAGAGTTTCCTAATAACGTTAATTTTACCTAGAAATTGGTTAAAGTTACATAAATAAAGCCGAAAGTATTAAAAATAAAATTGGTTTATTTAACATTTAAAGGGTTTTTTTAAATTAATTTAATTCAATTAATAAATAATAATTTACTCGAATTTTATAATATGTCCAAATTTAAAATAACTTAATAAACTCCAATGTCAATAAATTGTTTTCATAGCCACCTATCATTTTATTTAATGTTATTGCTATTAAATACATCAAAAATGAGTTTTCAACGAATAACTTTTAATTGTCAGGAATTTCGATAAGGTTATAATTAGAAAATTTTTGTTTTAATTCTACATCTAACGACCTAAAATATCAGGGGCTCGTATTTAAAATAAGAAAATAAAGTGCTTTCAAGAGAGTTTGACCAAAATTTTACCTGCATTCTAATTAACCAAACATGACATAAGCGACTGATATAACCCTACTTAATAAGTCCTTGTTTAATTCTATTAATCAACTCTATGGGTATTTTTATTCATTTTTAAATACAATGGTGCAAAACAGTTTTTTTATATTTATTTTTCTCTGAATTACTGATCCGATGTTGACAAAATTTAGAGGAAGATAGTTGATCAAGAGGTACTAAATATATAAAAATTTAGTGTTCCATTTATAAAAAGACATCGTGATTGTCCCTTTTCTTGCGACACTGTATAAAAAATTATTTCGTGCACCGTAGGTAAGGGTTTCTGAAAGGGAGAAAATTTACAGTGAATAATAAAAGTAATAAGACGGGAGGTGTGCGGGGATATAATGCTTAAATTGTTTTACTAATTAACATATCGATGTCAGTGTTTTTTTGTTTTTAACTCCTTTTTCCTAACTAACGAAACATCACCAAATGAAAAACATTCCTGAGAAGAACAATGTTAATAAATAAATATCGTTTATTTACCCGGGCGTTTTCTGCCAGTTATTACAAGTTTCGACAAAGGCGCAAACTTGCAAAAACTACGCGAACGAAATTTGCATGTTAAAACTTCTCCAGTTTTGCTTTGTATCTGTACTATTCCTGCCTGATAATATTTGTTTACTTAACAAAACAAAATATAGGCACTTGAAAATATTTTAATTTAAAAGCTATAAATAATATATATATATATATATATATATATATATATATATATATATATATATATATATATATATATATATATATATATATATATATATATATATATATATATATATATATATATATATATATATATATATATATATATATATATATATATATATATATATATATATATATATATATGTTAACGCCTGCGACAGCCTGTATATAGGGTAATTTTTGTCTATTTTTATGTAAGAATTCAAGTATTTATTTATTTCTTTTTTTTTTCTTTATTCTTTGTTTAATTCTTAATCACATTCATTTAAATATTCATTTTCAATAGGATTATCGTACGTTAAATATAATTGCTACGTGTCTCTAATCTTAAAATATGTATTTGCGTTAAGGACTCTTTTTTGCATTTTCGCGTTTTTTACTCACTGGAAAGGGAACAAGTCCTATCATCATTCAGGTGCAACCCGTTCACGCTTTACCTGTAATTAAACTTTCTCTCGTACCCGTTTTTGGCCACGTCTTATTTTAAGTGTTAATTGAGTCTCGGTCCGAGTGAAAAGGAAAAAAAAAACTTTCTCCCTGAACTATCGAAGAAGACGGATTACTGGAGGCAACTAAATCTGAACAAGGTAGGTGAAGATACTAATCCAGTGATTACGTAACACTCAAAGGTCCTTCGGAAAATCTCAAAATAACTCTAATTTTCTAAAATAACTCTATTCAAACCATTTGATCCTTCGGCCGGATTAAAATTTCTTTTCTCTATTTTCTTTTTCTCTCATTTAACGTTTCGTAAACCGATTTTAACTTTTTATTTTGTATTATCTTTTTTCTCATAAAAAGGTTTTAAGATTGGAATACGTAGCAATTGGCATTTTAAAATTCGACGTTTTCGGTACAATACGGTGTTAAACAGTGTACTCTCTGAATTGTAAATAAAAAAACTCGGTGATTTTTTGGGAATGTAAAATTCCAGTCTCTTTTTATTTAACAATAGAAGTATTATTGCTTTATCTCTATAACTATATTTAAAATAATTTGTAAAACAAAACTAAAAATTTATTTAATTTTATCTTGATATTTAACTAAAAATTAAACTATTTTCTCTCGGTCCAGAAAGTTATTTTTTATTCTTTACTTATTAAATGTAGTTTTTAAATTTTCATTTAATATTTAATTCGGTAATTTTCATTCTCTTTATGGTGAACTATATCGTTTAAAGAGATGTTTAAAAGTAATTATATTAAATACGCAGCTCTTAATTAAAATATTTTTTTGATTATTTCAGAATTAAACCAAGTTTTATAAACTACTCCAAGATTAAATTTCTTTTTTTCTCGCAAGAAATTTCAAACTGTGTTATTTTTTCCCCTTAAACTGTTTAAGTTTGTGGCAATTGTTACTTGAATTCTTACATAAACATATACTTCCGAAAAGGTGTAATAAAATTTAAAATAAATAATTTCTTCGATGTTTTTATGGTAAAATTTAATTTCTCTTTTAAATAAAGATTAATTTTATTCTAACTTTTTTAGAATTAATACAAACTGGTGTAGGTTTGTATTAACTTATTAATTCTTTATTTTCATATTGATATTAGTTTTTTTAAATAATATTTTTAAAGGCTATTATAAATTATAGTACTATTTATTATTATTAACTTTAACCATTTCTAAATTTTTTTTTATCATAATTTAAACTTAATTGTCCTTTTCTTCATAATGGCTACTATAAAGAAAATGCGAGCTCTGAGAGAACTTAGTATTGATCAGCTTTATAGCATATATGCCTTGTCTCAAAAGGCTATCAGTGAATCTGAATTTCGTACTCGATTTAAAATGAGCTATAAAGGTCTCGATGATATTTTTAATGAATTTGAAAAAAATCATGCAGCAATAATTAATACTATGGTTGTTAGTGAAACACCTAACTTGGATGAAGAAAAGGAAATAAGACAAGACGTTCTTGAAAAATATTATGCAATTCAAGGTGTTTATGAGGATTTATATCCAGATCCAACTCATTTTCCTAATGTAACTCTTAATCAACCAACAGCTAATCAAGTCGCTAAATTGCCAAAAATATCGTTACCGCACTTTGATGGTTCGTTTAAAAATTGGCCACCATTTATAGATTTATTCAACTCATTAATTCATAATAATATTTCATTATCTGAAATTGAAAAGTTTCAATATCTAATTTCCTCTTTAGAAAAAGAACCTCTTGTACTTGTTAGGGCTATTCCTTTAACTACCGATAACTACTCTATTGCTTTTAAAACTCTTAACGATCGCTATCAAAATCCTCGTTTACTAACTTGTACTTATTGGTCTCATATTGTGAATACAGCTAAATTAGTTCATGAGTCTCCGTCGGGGCTTAGAAAATTGTTGGATATATTTACAGAAAACTTAGCTGCTTTAAAAACATTTGGAATAGATGTTGACAGCTGGGATTTTGTTCTATTTAATATTTTAATTAATAAATTAGATAATAATACTATTAAACGCTATGAGCTTCAAGATGCATCAACAGATATACCCTCATACAAAAAATTAAAATCATTTTTGGAAAAACAATGCATAGCACTTGAAACGGCAGCCTTAACTTGCACAAAGGTTCAAACTTTTCAAGCACCTAAAAGATCACCCAATAATGGTTTTTTAATTAATTTAGATAACACAAAAAATCAAAATTTGCGCTCTTGTATTTTTTGTAATTCATCTCATTTTATATATAAGTGTCCCGAATTTTTAAAAAAATCTCCCACCGAACGCCATCAAATTGTTAGAACAAAAAGATGGTGCTTTAATTGTTTACACTCAGCTCATCGCATAAATAATTGTCAATCTCAAATGTTGTGCCGCATATGTCGCGGGAAACATCATACTCTGTTACATCTGTCAAACTCCCAAACTCATTCTACAATTCCGCCTGCAAGGCGTATTAATGAAACTCCAGTCGATCGACGGTCGAAACAAGACCCCTCCAATTCCCGCATCGAAGTATCGACTTCTTCTCTAACCTCACCAGAATCTCCTTCTACCTCACTTCATTCGCAAGTTCAAGTTTCTAGCCCTCAAAATTTGTTAAAGTCTTCCACAACCGTTTTACTTTCTACTGCAGTTGTGGAAATTCTTGACTCTCAAGGTCATTTTCATCCTATTCGTATTCTTATTGATAATTGTAGCCAAGTGAATGTTATTACGAAACAATGTGTAAGACGTTTGGGTCTTACATCTTATAAAAACTCCGCTCCTATATTTGGCTTGGGAAAATTGTCTACAGAGACATCTGGTTCAGTAAATTGTACTATACGTCCTCGAAATTTGGACATTCCTCGATTTGAATTTGAGGCAATGATATTGCCTAAAATATGTTCAGATATGCCTAGTGTTAAACTTTCATGTCAAAATTGGAGTTCTCTCTCAAGATTAGAATTAGCAGATCCTACGGTTCATCTTCCGGGACCCGTTGATTTGTTGTTAGGCGCCGATATATTTCCGTCAATTTTGCAAGATGGAAAAATATTAGGTGATGGTATCACGCCTTCTGCTTTAAATACAGTATTTGGTTGGATTCTCTTAGGCAAGGTCCAAGCTCATCCAATATGTAACCCTTCGCCTAGTACATTTTGTTTATCTCTACATTCCCCTCTTGATACAACTTTAAAAAGGTTTTGGGAGTTGGAAGAGGTTTCCTCAATAAGCGAACTTTCTCCTGAAGAGGTTCAATGTGACACATTCTCTGAAAACTCTGTAACTCGCGATGTTACTGGTCGATATACAGTAGCATTGCCATTTAAGATTCCTGAGCCTGTATTTTTCGGTTCGTACTCTGTTGCTCTTCGTCGGTTTCTCTCTCTAGAAAAGCGACTATCTCGTAATCCCCGTCTGTTTGAATCTTACTCGGAGTTTATGCGTGATTACCTTGATTCCGGTCACATGGGAAAAATTCAGTCGGATATTAATTCTGGGTATTATATACCTCACCATTGTGTTCTTAAGCCCGACAGTACAACAAAACTACGGGTCGTATTTGATGCATCAGCCAAGGATGCCACCGGGTGTTCCTTAAATGACACTCTTCTCACTGGTCCTAAATTGCAAAAGGATATTTTTATTATACTTACCAATTTTAGATTCCATCTCTATGTGTTTACAGCTGATATCCGTCAAATGTATCGACAAATCTTGATAAAACCTGAACAAAGGCATTACCAAAAAATTATTTGGCGATTTTCTCCTACGATCCGCTCGAAGAATACCGTTTAAATACGGTGACTTACGGTGTTTCGTCAGCTCCGTATTTGGCACTCAAAACACTTGCACGATTAGCTAAGGACGAAGCTGAATACTACCCTCTAGCTTCAAAAATTATTTCCAGTGATGTTTTTGTGGACGATTTAGTATCAGGGTCTTCGGATTTGGAACAAGCACAGCAAATATGTTCGGATCTTTGTAAATTAACACTAAGGGGAGGCTTCGACTTAAGAAAGTGGGCTTCCAATCACCCTTCTGTTCTTTCTGCAGTTCCAATCACTCATCACCATCAGCATTCTTTAAACTTTGATTCACATGAAAAAATGTCATTAAAAATTCTTGGTTTAAAATGGGACCCTTGCTCAGATTCTTTCTCTTATTCTGTGGAGGTTTTAGATCGTCCTTGTACTAAGCGTACTCTACTGTCTGAACTTGCACGTATATTTGATCCCCTGGGTTTTCTCTCCCCATTGACATTTTTTGCAAAACATTTAATTCAGCATCTCTGGAGCCTTGGTCTCAGTTGGGACGAAGAACTCCTCCACCAGTGTTGGACAAGTGGTATCAGTATAAGTCTGAACTACCACAAGTTTCTAATATTCAAATTCCTCGTTGTGTGGTTAGTCAGTCGACTGCCGATATTGTAGAACTTCATGGTTTTGCTGATAGTTTTGAAAAGGGTTTTGCTGCTGTTGTTTACCTACGCTTGATCAATTCTCAAGGTATTAAGTATCTCTTTATGCGGCAAGTCCAAAGTTGCCCCTTTAAAGGCAGTCTCACTTCCCCGATTGGAACTGTGTGCTGCTTTACTTCTAGCAAAACTCATAAAATTTATTTTTGCCAATTGTTCAAACCACATAAAGTTTTCAAAGGTTACTGCTTGGTCCGATTCTACAGTAGCCTTATTCTGGATTAAGTCACCTCCCCGCCGATGGAAAACCTTTGTAAGCAACAGGGTCAGTATAATCCAAGACATAGTCCCTCCTGCATGTTGGTTTCATGTCTCTACAAATGATAATCCTGCTGATTGTGCAAGTAGAGGCCTACTTCCTCGTGACTTGTCCCAATTTTCATTATGGTGGGCGGGACCTTCTTGGCTTCAGCTTCCTAATAATCAATGGCCAGAATTTTCAAATCCAGTAATTAATTCTTCCGTTATTTCTGAGGAACAAAGAAATGAACAATCTTTGATTTCTTTTGTTTCCCTTGACTCAGTTGACGGATTGTTAGAAAAATATTCTAGTCTTCAAAAAATTCAAAGAATAATAGCTCATTGTCTTAGATTCATCAGAAATCTCAAACTTCTCTAGGAAAAGAAACCTAATCTTCTTACTCAGCAAGAACTTCATAATGCTCTTCTTATTTTGGTTAAGCGTGTGCAATTTTTAACATTTTCTGAAGACATTGATAATTTAGAGAAAAACAAACCCATTTCTAAGTCCTTACAAGCTAAACCCCTTTTATTGGTACAGATGGTCTTCTCAGGGTGGGCGGTAGGTTGGTTTTTTCTGGATTATCATATGATCGCAAACATCCTGCTCTCCTACCCCGAAAACACCGTTTAACTGAACTTATTATTCAAGATGTTCATGCTAAAAATCTTCATCCAGGACCACAAACGCTTCAATTTTTGCTCTTTCAACATTTTTGGATATTATCTTCCCGTAGAGCCATTCGGCAATGTTTACGTAATTGCATAAAATGTTTTAGGGCTAACCCAAAACCATTACAGCCAATGATGGGGCAGTTACCCTCACTTCGGGTTAATCAGGTAAAACCTTTTTCCATTGTTGGTGTGGACTATGGTGGACCCTTTTCCATTACCCTTTCTAAAGTCAGAGGCTGTAAATCCCAAAAGGCGTATTTATGCTTATTTGTTTGTGTCGCAACAAAGGCTTTGCATCTGAGTTAGCTTCAGATCTTACGACAGATGCATTTCGCTGCCTTAAGGCGATTTATTGCTCGCCGTGGTCGTTGTGTCAAACTCTATACTGACCAAGGTACTAATTTTGTAGGCGCTGCTCGAGAACTAAACCGACTTATGGAGTCTGCGTCAGTTCAAGAGAAAATTGAATGGTCCTTTAATCCTCCATCATCCCCACATTTTGGTGGCCTGTTTGAGGCAGCATTAAATCTGTAAAATCTTTGTTGATTCGTGTCGTTGGAAATCAAATATTTACATACGAGGAGTTTTATACAATTCTGTGTCAAATTGAAGCTGTCTTAAACTCTAGACCGCTATGTCCCTTAAGTAATGATCCTCATGATCTCCAGTTTTGACTCCTGGCCATTTCCTGACTCTTGAACCGGTAACGTGCATTCCTGATCCCAATTTAACTACCTTGAATATAAATAGGTTAAGTCGCTGGCAACTTCTCCAGAGACTTCATCAAGACTTCTGGAAGCGATGGCATACCGACTATCTCAATTCGTTACAACAAAGACTTAAATGGGTAAATAATTCCCCTACTCTTAATGTTGGATCTCTCGTCGTAATAAAAAATGAATTAACTTCACCTCTTTTTTGGAAATTGGCTCGAGTAGTGGAACTTCATGCGGGACGAGATGGTATATCACGTGTCGCAACTGTGCGCACTGCACATGGTCTCCTCCAAAGACCACTGGTAAAGCTTTGTCCTTTACCAATTCACAGTAATTAAATAAAATAATTTATTATTTTAGGTGGGCGGAATGTTAACGCTTGCGACAGCCTGTATATAGGGTAATTTTTGTCTATTTTTATGTAAGAATTCAAGTATTTATTTATTTCTTTTTTTTTTTTTATTCTTTGTTTAATTCTTAATCACATTCATTTAAATATTCATTTTCAATAGGATTATCGTACGTTAAATATAATTGCTACGTGTCTCTAATCTTAAAATATGTATTTGCGTTAAGGACTCTTTTTTGCATTTTCGCGTTTTTTACTCACTGGAAAGGGAACAAGTCCTATCAATCATTCAGGTGCAACCCGTTCACGCTTTACCTGTAATTAAACTTTCTCTACCCATTTTTGGCCACGTCTTATTTTAAGTGTTAATTCGAGTCTCGGTCCGAGTGAAAAGGAAAAAAAAACTTTCTCCCTGAACTATCGAAGAAGACGGATTACTGGAGGCAACTAAATCTGAACAAGGTAGGTGAAGATACTAATCCAGTGATTACGTAACACTCAAAAGGTCCTTCGGAAAAATCTCAAAATAACTCTAATTTTCTAAAATAACTCTATTCAAACCATATATATATATATATATATATATATATATATATATATATATATATATATATATATATATATATATATATATATATATATATATATATATATATATATATATATATATATATATATATATATATATATATATATATATATATATATATATATATATATATATATATATATATATATATATATATATATATATATATATATATATATATATATATATATATATATATATATATATATATATATATATATATATATATATATATATATATATATATATTTTTTTTATAAATATATTATTTTTATTTTTTTTTTAATCATGATTTTTTTTTGTAAATACATTTTTGCTTTTTTTTTAATCATGATTTTTAAACAACCCTAGAAAAAACTAAAAAAGTTGTGCAGAAAATTAGAAATAGATAGATATATAGAATGTTGTGTACCATCAAGCATTTTAAAATAATTTAAAAATTTATTTATAGTTTAAAATTAACAAATTTTGATCCAAAACATGGTAAAAAAAAGAAAAAATCTTGAAGTAAGCAAGCAGTTCTCCAAATTTTAAAATTTCTTTATTGTTCTAAGCATAATACAATTTTTTCCAAAGCATTTTAAAACTAAAAATTGCCATTTTAAATATATTAGAATTACAACACTAACAGGAATTTTATGTAGGAGTGCTTCTTTAAAAAGAGCTTTGTAAATAGTTTGAAAATCGCAATAATCGCATTTTAATATATTAACAACTTCAGGATTTTTATGTCGGAGGCAGTGAATCTTTAAATAATTTTTGTAAATAGTTTGAAAATCACAATGATCGCATTTAAACATTTTAACATCTTCAGGGTTTTTATGTTGAAGGTTGTGTTTCTTTATATTACTGTAATCCCATGTTTGATAATCACAATGAACACATTTAAACATTTTAACATCTTCAGGGTTTTTATGTCGAAAGTTGTGTTGCTTTAAAGACCTTTTGTAAGGAGTTTGATAATCACAATGATCGCATTTAAGCATGGTAACATCTTCTGGATTTTTATGTTTTCAAATTTTGAAGAGTTGATGTAATGCTCTTAAACATTACTCTTTTTGTAAGATGGAGTTTGATAATCACAATGCATCACTACAACTGTTAAGTTTTAGGTTTGATAACATCTTCATGGAAAGATTTTTATGTTGAAGGTTATGAATCTTTAAATAATTTTTGTAAATAGTTTGATAATACAATGCTCACTTAAAATTTTAACATCTTCAGGGTTTTTATGTTAAGGTTGTCTCTTTAAAGAACTTTTGTAAAGAGTTTGATAGTCACAATGATCGCACTTAAACATTTTAACATCCTTTACAAGGGTGTTTTTAATATTTTATCTGAAAAATTGATGTTTCTTTTAAATTTCTGTTATTCCCTTATGTTTGATAATCACAATCAACACATTTAAATATTTTAACATCCTCAGGAAGTTTATGTCGAAAGCTGTGTTGCTTTAAAGAACTCTTGTAAGGAGTTTGATAATCACAATGATCACATTTAAACATGGTAACATCTTCTGGATTTTTATGTTGAAGGTTATGAATCTTTAAATACTTTTTGTAAATAGTTTGATAATGACAATGCTCGCACTTAAACATTTTAACATCTTCAGGGTTTTTATGTTGAAGGTTGTGCTCCTTTAAAGAACTTTTGTAAAGAGTTTGATAGTCACAATGATCGCACTTAAACATTTTAACATCTACAGGGATTTTATGTCGAAGGTTGTGTCTCTTTAAACTACTTTTATAAATACATTGATAATTACATTGATGGCATTTAAACTTTTAACATCTTCAGGGTTTTGATGTCGAAGGTTGTGTCTATTCAAATTTCTCTTATTCTGTGTTTGATAATCACAATGATCGCATTTAAACAATTTACCAGGTCTTATACAGTGGGTAAGTAGCGTTTTTAAATTCCGCTTTTGCTTGGCTTGGTCCTCACATAGATTTTTGTGTTGGATTGGATAATTTTCATATTTTTCTTTGTCAAGGCAATTAACCAACATCCTAAAAACCAAAAAAATTGAGAGGAGCAAGGAAAAACAGTAGAGAGTATTATTTAACAAAAGACATGTATTAAAGTACTTCTTCCAAGGCATATCTACCTCCACAAATCATAAATTCTAACGGGACTTCCTAATAGTGTTGATGCCAAGAAAGTTTCAAGGTTAAAGGAAGAACACAAGCAATGAACTATTTGATCAAAAAATGTCCGACCCACTATAAAAATAACTGTCATTAAGGTACCCTTATGATTATGCGCAGTAACAAAATTCCAGTTATTTTTGTAGAAAAATCAGTGTCTGCCATGTCAGGGTGTCCTATTTTCGTGTGTTTTACGGGGTTTCTCGCTTATGAGTGAAGTTACAAAGATGCGGTTTTCGCGACACCGTGCTACTTTTTTGTCAAACGAAAGATGCCGCAAACAGATTTGTCCTAGCCCCCTTTCTTCGTTACAGGGTGATTTTAAAAAAGTTGTATTTTCGGTTACCCCTCGTATCTCAGGTATAACTTATCGAAAAGATAAAAACGGGCCATTATAGAACTTTTTACGCAGAATACAGTGGCGTACTTGAAATTTTTCTCGGATTTACTTTCTTTGAGAGCCAAAGTTGCACTTTTTTAAATGGAACACCCCGTATATTTTTTCGTCATATTATTTGCCACACTGAGAGCTTTCTAAAAATATAATATAGTCGAAACTTATTTTTATAAAAAGCATGAAAACATGCAATTATTTACTTTTTAAGCTTTGGTTTAAATTAATGACAGTCAAATTAATCAACGTCAAATGATTGCTATTGAACTGATTATCGTTATCATTTATCTAAAAAATATGGCACAAAACCAAAATTTTGAACATTTTGAAAAGTATGATATGAATAGATGTTTCATATTATCCAACGAAGACGTCGATGAGGCGGTGGAGCTTTATCTAAATAGGTACGTGAGACGAACGAATAATATTTTTTTCAAATTTGACTTTTTTCTCGATTTCTATATAGGTATCCTGAAAGAAGGCGCATATTTCGTAAAATACAAAACAATCTAATTCAATATGGGTCATTTAATAAACCTAGGCCGAAAAATTATAGTAAAGATAAGAAGTAGCTGAAATAAATGTTTTGGCATCAGTTGAAAATACCCCAGGGACATCTTGCAGGCAAATAGAAGAAAATATCGGAGTATCCAAAACAAAAGTCGAAAAAATATTGAAACGACATAAATTCAAACCTTACAAGTATAAACTTGTGCACAATCTTCATCCTGGCGATCCTGAGCGGAGAGTGGAGTTTTGTAACTGGTTTCTCAATATGTGTGAAAGGCAGAATAATTTTGAAAGGAAGATCATTTGGTCGGACGAAGCCCATTTTACCAGTGCGGGTATCCTCAACAGGAATAACTCAAGGTTTTGGAGCCAGGAAAATGAACACGTTATTTTTCCCAGGGAACGCCAGGGAAGGTTTGGATTAAATGTTTCTTGTTTTATTTTGGGAAGAAGAATTGAATATTGTATTTACCAAGGAAATTTGAATTCTGATAGATACATACAAATCTTTCAAGAAAAAGCAATGACTCTTATGGAAGATATTCCCTTGGTTCAAGTAAATGACATCTATTTCCAACAAGATGGAGCTCCGGCTTACAACTCTCACGTGATACACTAGTTGGAACAGCACTTTCCTAATCGATTTATAGCCACGCACGGACCTATTCGATGGCCACCACGGTCTCCGGACCTCTCAGTTTTAGATTATTTTTTGTGGGGATATTTAGAAGGTAAAATATACTTGAGGAGGTATGAAACAATTGAGGAATTAAGAGAGGCCACGAAAAATGCCTTTAGAGAGTTGCGAGCACGCTTTTTCATATTTGAAAATGCTTTAAGAAGACTACAGACGCTATGCCAACAATGCATAAGACATCATGGTCACCAATTCGAACAGTATTTATAAAATTAGTAGTTACGTTTGTCTTTTAAGGCTAAGAACAATTCTAGCGTAAAATTGTTATTTTTATCCATAAGGTTGTCTTGTTAATAAATGTTTATATTACTAGATTATTTTTTGGTGCGAGAAGGCATTTGACGTTGAATAATTTGACTGTCATTAATTTAAACCAAAGCCGCCTATGTTAAAAAGTAAATAATTGCATGTATTCATGCTGTTTATAAAAATAAGTTTCGACTATATTATATTTTTAGACACTCTCAGTGTGGCAAATAATATGACGAAAAAATATACGGGGTGTTCCATTTAAAAAAGTGCAACTTTGGCTAATATCTTAAAGAAAGTAAATCCGAGTAAATCTGCGTAAAAAGTCCTATAAGGGCCCGTTTTTATCTTTTCGATAAGTTATACCTGAGATACGAGGGGTAACCGAAAATACAACTTTTTTAAAATCACCCTGTAGCGAAGAAACTAAGGGGGCTAGAACAAATCTGTTTGCGGCATCTTTCGTTTGACAAAAAAGTAGCACGGTGTCGCGAAAACCGCATCTTTGTAACTTCACTCATAAGCCGAGAAACCCCGTAAAACACACGAAAATAGGACACCCTGTACACGCCCGCTCCAGTTCCCTGCTCGGTTTTAGAACCATCCGTATACCAGATGATGTCTCCAACCGTACTGGGGAGATCGGGTTGCTGCCACTCACTTCGATCTGGAATTTTTACATCAAAGTTTTTGTTAAATGAGTATTGGGGAATCATCTGGTCTGTTCAGTATGTTGTCGCCAACTTGACTTTTTATGATGTTGTGTCCCAAACTATCTTAGAAACCAGTTGGTTTTTGTTGCAGTCGGAAGTAGCCCATTCTTGCCTCTCCTATCACTGTACTTTTCACAACACTTGCACGCGGAATTTACATTTCGTTCTCGTTTGGAGTCGTTTAATCTCGCTGGAGTAACTTTTATTTATTTCAATTTTTATTTTAATTTAATTTACATGTACTTTACAGAAATTACGATTTCCAAGTGGAACAACAAAACTTAAAAACTACAAAATATTATACGTCATTCGATAAAATAAAAGAATATATACATACGAATAAAAATTAAAAACGACCAGCTATTGCCCTCTTAAAACTAACTAAACTTACAGAAACTTGAAAATAACCTTAACTGGCACAAACATGAAACAATGTGTTTAAATTTTGTCAGTGTTTGTTATGTGTCGTTGATTTAAAGTTTTATGCTGTTTTTCGTTCTTCATCAGATTATCAATTAGTTAGACAAGAGTTAGATTGTTTGGTAGCGAGATGTAACAAAATTTTTTAACTTTAAATGTAAATAAATGTAAAACAAGTACCTTTATTTACATCTACAATAAATTGGTAAAAAAACCAGAATACATGTACTAAAAAAAAGCTTCATGGGCCTTTAAAGGGAAACTCCCATTTTTAAAGGAGATAGATGAAAACTAATGTCGGTGTCTGGAGCTTAATTTTCGTCAATAACATAATGGTAAAAACCGCACATCGATATTTGTTACCATTTCTGAGTTACAGGGTGTTTTTCAAAAAGGTACATTTTTTTAAGCATCGCTGTAACTTTTTTGCTATGGAAAATTTTCAGTTTTTGTAAAAACATTTCCAAAGCAACTTTTTACGTAGAATTTAATTGTGTAAATATATATTTTTTACAATCAATAGTTTAATAGTTATTAACAGAAAAATCAATGTTTTATGTGGGACACCCTGTATATTTTTGAATAATTAAAAATAACTTTAAATAACCTTTCCAAAAAGATAGCACACTTAATATTTTGCTTGAGTTCTCTTCGAAATAAAGAGTTTTTAATAGTTCGCCCACTTTGAACAAGCAGGCTTAGGACGCCGCGGGGCGCGGCCATGATAAAGAAAACAAATGCTTATTGGTAATTGTCAAATTGTGATTTTGGCTGTAAACACGCCGTAATTTAGTCAAATCTTTCAAATAAATTTAAAATGAAATTTGAAAATTATGAAAAATGGGATATGATAGTTTGTTTTATACAAGCCGGGGAGAATCCAGAAGCAGCAAGCAATTTATACCACAACCAATATCCAGAAAGAAGACAACCTTTTAAAGATATTTTTGGAAGATTGTGATACAACCTTATTAATAGTGGCCAGTTTGAGAAAAAAGGGTCAAAACAGTATATTACAAATAGGGATAAGGAGTTAGAAGAGATAGTAGTTTTAGGAGCCGTTCAAAATAATCCTAAAACGTTAACACAAAAATTGAAAACGTTAACAGGACTGGCAAGAACTAATGTTAGACGAACTTTAAAGAAATACAAATATAAACCATACAGGACCAGAAAAGTGCATCATCTTAGACCTGGAGATTTTGAACGCCGCATACATTTTTGTCGGTGGTTTCTGGAAAAATGTAACCGTGTGCGCGATTTCCC
Source organism: Listronotus oregonensis (assembly GCA_019359885.1). Taxonomy (NCBI): domain Eukaryota; kingdom Metazoa; phylum Arthropoda; class Insecta; order Coleoptera; family Curculionidae; genus Listronotus; species Listronotus oregonensis. The sequence goes on from JAHBCN010002757.1 coordinate 49,138, forward strand.
ACTGAATTGTATTTGGACTGACGAAGCGTATATAAGCAGTGTCGGTATTTTTAACCACTATAACTCGTATACTTAGGCGCAACAAAACCCTCATTCAGTAGTCGAGCTAAGAATCCAAGGAAGATTTGGGTTTAGTGTCTGGGCAGGTATTTTTAGAGGTAGGATTATTGGCCCGTTAATTTATGATGGGACCCTCACCTCTCAACGATATTTGCAAATTTTAAGGCAACAAATAGAACCCTTCATTGATGATCTACCTCTAATGGAACTAGGAAACATATTTTTCCAACAAGACGGGGCACCGCCTCACAACGCTGAAATTATTAGTAATTTTTTAGCAAATAACTTTGACAATAATTGGATAGCTAACCAAGGTCACATCCGTTGGCCAGCGAGGTCACCGAACTTAACGCCCATGGATTTTTATCTTTGGGGAAGACTGCAGGACCTTATTTTTAAATTACCTATACGTTCTAGACGAAAATTAGAAGTAGCGGTTGTGCAAGGGTTTGCATCTCTCACCCCTCTTGAATTGATGAATTCTGCAAGAAATTTTCGGAAACGGTGCCGTTTGTGCATAAGAGAGACCGGTCGACAATTCGAACATCTCCTGTAGCTAAATCTCTTGCGCTGGTTTATTACTTTTTATTCTTGTTTTTTATATTTTATTTGTTAATCTTATTCTAAATATAGTTTACATTGTTATAAAATTCGACATCATTCATTGTAAATATAAGTTTCATTTTATAAAATATTAATTGTAAGTGTGCTATATTTTTGGAAAGGTAATTTAAAGTTATTTTCAATTATTCAAAAATATACAGGGTGTCCCATATGAAACATCGATTTTTCTGTTAATAACTATTAAACTATTAATTGTAAAAAAAAATATTTACACCATTAAATTCTACGTAAAAAGTTGCTTTGGAAATGTTTTTACAGAAACTCAAAATTTTCCATAGCAAAAAAGTTACAGCGATTTTTAAAAAATGCACTTTTTGGAAAAACACCCTGTAACTCAGAAATGGTAAAGATATCGATGTGCGGTTTTTACCATTATGTTATTGACGAAAATTGAGCTCCAGACACCGATATTAATTTTCATCTATCTCCTTTAATAATGGGAGTTTCCCTTTAAAAGTGCCCAATTTGGCCCACCCCGTACATATGATACATGAAGTTATTTTTAAGTTGATATCCTACCTGGTTTCCGATTGCTCTGGTCTTCTGCCTTAATGTCTACTTCATCATTTTTCATTTGCCACTCTCCAAAGGTTGTTTCGTTAGTATTTCCATCTTCAAATGTCACCATGTATGTGTCTTCAACTTTCACATCCACCACTTTTTGTTCAATATCGAAATCATTGGATCTGTAATTTGTTTTTATTTTTCAAATTCAACTATGAATGTGTAACACATATAAGGATTAAGTGGATCCGTTGTCTTTTAACGTCCATCGATTTGAAAAAAAATATAGATAAAAAGAACACATTTCGTTTATTATATTTTTAAAATAAAAAATACGAAAAAAGCCATTTTTCCAGAGAAAAATGAAATTAAAATTAAAAAAAAAAACACTATATTTACAGGTTAAGTAAAAGACCAGATTTTGCAACATTGTTGGAACAAAAATAAAGGATTTAAATTTAGCTTTAAAGCATTATGGAATTTTGTTTACTTTTTAAAAGTAAAAATACAATGTTTATAAATAGGTGATTTTTCCTAGAAGAATTTTACAAAAGAAATATAAAAATATATTTTTCTTATAAATTAAGAATAAGCTATTTGCCACCATTGAAAATAAGCTTTAAATTTAACAATAATAATTTACAATTACAAAATACTATTCTAACAGTAAATACTGAATCTCATTGTGGTCATCCTATCAGATAATAGTATAAAGAAGGTTCCAACCAAAAAAAAATTGTATTTGTGATCAGCACCCCAAAGAACCCTCCTATACGAAATTTGAATAAAATCGGCGATTGGCCTGATAAGTAAAAAGTAAGTTAAAAAGTTATTTCAATGTATTTACAATTGTAACTAACTTACTTATCTAAATCCATAGAATCAAAAATATCTTCCACTTCAGTATTTCGTGGAGAACATTCAAATTTGAGAGCACTGCTTACTGGCTCTATTCTTAAATTCCAAAGACTAGTTGCTTTATCGATAATTGCATCTTCCAGATCCTCATCCTCCTTTTTTATTTTTAAAATTGAAAAGCTGGATGTCTCACTTTCTCTAAATACATTCCCTGAATCATCGTCCTCGTTTTTAACTACTTCTACTGGGGTACAATCACCAAGTTCTTCAGACATTTCCGTTTTAATAAAAATAGCAGAAAATTCCATGATCTTTGTTGCAGTTTACTTGGACAACAAAACTTTTCACTATTAATTTGATCACCTTTTTGAAATCGGCTCTCTTAGGAATGCTTTCAACTGTAAAATTTTAAATATTTTCTTTGCTAGCGAAGTAGTTCTAGTTTCTAGTAAGCACTAGAAAATATAATTTTTAGATTTAAATACACAAACACTTTATAGAAATAAACACCAAACAAAAGTCACACATTGTCACATTTGCAAATTACGACTAGATAAGCAACCGATAATCGGAGAAAAAACAAAATGATTAATTATCCAAACTGGGCTATTTCAAAAAGTCGATGTGAAGTGTAGTATTCCAGGAAGACGCGAAAGTGCAGATTGGCGAAATACACGTAAGCTTGCGAATGAATCTAGAAACTATTTATCGTTGCACACCTTCGAGCATATACCTTCTAGAGGTAGCATTGGTGCTTGACCGTGCGGTAGAAAAAAATAGGCTCTAAGCCTTCGTGAGCTGTCCCAAGATAAAAAAATATATATTGGCAATTACCTTAGAGCAGAAGCCATAAAAATACCTGTAAAATACAGATTTTTTATAGCCCGTCGGTGGGCAAGGAAACTTACTCGAATAGTGGGATCACTGTGTTTGTGTAATGTAGCGTTTTTTATAATGCAAAACGAACCATTTTGACTCTTTTAGACGAAGAATCATGTGCTCAAGAGATACACGTTAAACAGATATTTATTCTAATCTCAAAAATACAATAATTAAACAACTGTACTTACTAGTAAAAGACTCAACTAATTCTAAAAGAAATCCTGAACCCCATGCTTAAATAGGCACATTGGATCCGCTTGACCCATCACTGGCGTATTTATTAGCTAGTGAATAATTAGCACATGTTGCTGGTGATGCAATTTATAATGTAATTGTAAGTAGGTACATTAGGAAATTGGAAACTTTTTACTAGGCAAATCATACTTTAATAGATGCCGAACGGTGGTTTTCATTATATAAAAACATTTTTTACCGCACTGGACATCGCTCACTAAGAAAATTAGAGGCGCTTACAGCTGTGGAGCCGAACCAATCTCTATTTGTAATATTAACTGATTGTATTATATTTACACTATTAGAATTACTTATCCACGTCAGTCATTTGTCCAGCTTTATTGGAAGCTTAGGCTTTTTTGTGGGAATCCACCGCATTGGCGCGGAAAACCGTGTTTTAGTCAAGGAAGTTTGAAGGTTAACCTTTGAACTTTCTTGACGAAGACTAGATACTATGGAGGGTAGAGGTAACGAGAACCATCTCTGTGTTAAAAAGTGTCCGTCGAAATGTGTTAAATTAAGGTGGCGCTACTGAAACAGTAGTGTAGATCTTAAAGAAAGCGCAAAGTTATTAGAGTAGAATAAAAAACTAAACAGAGAAAGAAAAAGTTCCGCTTTTACTTCAGCAAACTTTACTCCGTCTATACTAGCGCCACTTATGGCGGATTTTTCAACTGTTATTCACTGCTTAAAGCTGGACACTTTTTTAATACGTCCCCCATATGAATTAGTTCTCCTTTCCTTTACCCTTCATATTGGATACCCAGAAGAACGATGTTAAAAATATGGTTTCAATTTGTAATTCGGTATAGGTAGCAAACCAACCAAGAAAATACAGGTTTTTTGAATGCATTTCATTTTCTATAACAAAAAAAAGTCTTTTAAAAAATTAAAAATCCATTAATCAGGTCTAGAAATGTTGTAAAAAAGTGCAAAAAATGTAAAATGAGAAATTTTTTGAGCTTCATCGCTCATAACTTGGCTCTTTATAATAAAATTTGCTCCACGCGAGATATCCGAAAATTTTAACAACACAATCTAACATTGACTCGATACCCGATCTCAATCGTAAAGGTATGTATACACCGAAAAAACATACAAAAACAAACATCAGCGAACAAACGTTTTTCTTTAGTGTAGACAGTAAAAACGCGAACAAACATTTTTTTGTTCTTGTTCATACATGTTCGAGTAGACGTCGGGACATCAAAGGGTATGTACACACAGAAAAAGCAAACAAGAACAAACATCAGCAAACAAACATTTTTCTTCAGTGTAGACAGTTAAAACGGGGAACAAACGTTTGTTTGTTCTTGTTCGCACATGTTCCAGTGGACGTCGGTACATTAAAGAGAATATTTGTTTTTATGGTCATAAATAACTATTCAACATTTGGTTGCGCTTTGTAGACAGAAAAAGCGAACAATAAACCAAAAACACATACAAAGAAAGTGGACAAGAACAAATGTTTGTTTTTGTTTGTTTTTTCGGTGTGTACATACCTAAACGCGAACAATAAACAAAGAACACATATAAACAAGGTGAACAAGAACGAATGTTTGTTCTTGTTTGTTTTTTCGGTGTGTACATACCTTAAGATGATTCGTATGATACCATTGCTTATAAAGTAGTGTACAGATAGGTCATACACATGCAAATCTTTCTAGTCGAGAAATATAATCTATAATCTGTTAGTATTTGACGTTAACAGGGCGCCAAAACAAGTAATATAAGATATTAGATTATATCCAAGGTGTTGTACTACCTTAAGATTGACTTAATTAAGCTTGGAATTAAACAAACATTAATATTTGATAAGATCTATTATACGAAACAATGATTAAAACAGTTTATAAATATTAACTTAACTAAACAAACATGTATACATTTAGAGCCTTATACTCACACACTTTACTTAACTAAGAGTCTTACTACATTAGCATATCAATTTGAATTGGAAATCCAAAATTAGGTTCCCAAGAAAGCTTTAGTACAGTGCAGTGCAGGCAAGCAGCAATACACTAAAGTCCAAAACCAAAATGTGCTGATGTCAGTCAGTAACTACATCCCCATAAAATTAGGGTGTTAAATAAAACTGTCCAGACTTCCAAGATAAGCTTAAGGAAGCATTCTTAAGAAAAGGGAAAGAAAAAAAAATCAACCCAGGTGTACTGTAACAAAAGAAATACCGGTTATATGCCAAAAATGGCCTCTAAAGAATTTATTTAATTTTAAAAGAAATATAAATTTATAAAATAATAAAAAATTCATAAAATTTGAAAATTTACCTAACCTATAAAGAGATTTAATTATTACCTGCTATAGACGATTTAACTTAAACTAAAAGAACACAGATTAACTTTTTACTTTTAACCTAGCAATAAGCTTAACCTGGGTTTCTAAAATGAGCCAGATCACATGAGTTTTGCGCCTTATACAGTGCGTCCCAAAAGTTATGTCTAAATTCATTTAAAATTAAGCGATGGGTTTTTTTACAAAAACGCTCGGACCCGTCGATTTTTATTTCAAGTTGCGCATTTTTGTACGTGAAGTTTGTATATACAGGGTTGCTCAAAAATAAATTTCGACCATCAACTTCCTTTTTCAAATGAAAGCACTTTTTTTATTTCATTGTTGAATTTCGCGTGGAATTCTACGTATGTTTCATGCATCATGTCCTATACCTTAAGTCAACAGTTATCGAAAAAAACACGATTCATGTAACAAATAATAAAAGAACAAAAATTAAATTAAATGTTCAAAATGGTTGCCCTTCACGGCTTGACAATATCCAAGGCGATCAATAAACTCTCGTTGCACATTTTCAATTATTTCCCGAGTTATGGCGCGCACTTCTCTCCGAATCCTCTCTTTCAAGTCGTCTAGATTGATTGGCCTATTAACAAATATCTTCGACTTGAGGTATCCCCACAAAAAAAGTCCATTGGTGTTAGGTCAGGCGACCTAGCAGGCCATTCGATGGGTCCTCTCCTTTCTATCCACCAATTGGGAAAGGTTTCATCCAAAAATGAACGCACAGTGGGCAGCATAGTGCGGAGGAGCACCATCTTGCTGGAAAACTAGTTCTTTGTCAGGATAGTCTGGGTCCAATGGATTTGGAAATAAAGCTAGTAATGCTGGAACTAATTCAAATTGGAGAAAATCGAGATACACTTGTCCCGTTAAAGTCTGTTCAAAGAAAAATGGACAATTTTGTCTGTTCATACTACAATTCAAACAGAACGTGGTTTCTTTGAAAAAAATATTTGTTACGAAATTATTATTTAGATTGCACATGTTTTGCAAGCGTTCACAAAACTCATTTCGCCTATCGAAATCGTCCTCAAATAACTCCTGCACTGGAATAACTTTATATGGTAATATTTGTGCTTTTTAACTATTTGGTGAACTACAGATTTCACAATGTGTAAATTGGCCCCAATCTGCGACAGAGCAGTGCATAGATATTTTTCCAAAGAAAGCAAAACGTCAAGTTGTTCATTTTCATCTCGAGCAGGACGACCAGATTTCGGCAGATTTCTAACATGACCAAATTCTCTAAACTTAGCCTCTATTCTACTTACCACCTTTTGACATATCGGAGGACGATCAGGATGGTTTTCATTAAATAATTGAGCAGCTTCTCTTTGAGTACGTGTTCACCAAACCCAACCATGCACAGAATTTCTATTTTTTCTCGTTCCGTTAACTTCACCTTTGTGAAAACCGCAACTTTGCTCGTACACTTGACAATATCTGTTTGGCGTACAAAACTGTCATACAGTTTCTATGAAAATATACGGTCACCAGCCAACATTAAAAAAAACACGAATGAATGGAATTTTGCTCGGTTTATAAAAATTCTCAGAGATAAGGTGACCTTCAATAATAATGTTCGGCCGTGTTTTTTTCGATAACTGTTGACTTTAGGTAAAGGACATGATGCATGAAATGAAATAAAAAAAAGGTGTTTTCATTTGAAAAAATGAAGTTAATGGTCGAAATTTATTTTTAAGCAGCCCTGTATATAAAAACTTCACGTACAAAAATGCGCAACTTGAAATAAAAATCGACGGGTCCGAGCGTTTTTGCAAAAACCCATCGCTTAATTTTAAATGAATTTACACATAACTTTTGGGACGCACTGTATAACCTCGGTTACAGAAATTTTACGCAAATCAAGTTGTTATCCGAACACATCAAAATTCACTATATACAAAAAAATTCACTACATTAAACACATTTTATATTTTAAAGTAGGTACTACAATCACTAAATGATTATTTATTTTAAAAACAAAACGTACACAATAAATTATTATATCAACTGTCAAAGTTTCAACTAAACATATCACCCTATTGATTCGGTTTTAGAAGTAAATCTTAAAAAGTAAAAATATCACTTAAATTATTACTTTAACAAAAACAATTATTTTCTGATTTACTGTTAAAATTTAAACACATTGTTTGTTATAAATTTGAGAACATACAATTACAAACGTCATTTATTAAAAAAAAAAAGTTATAACCAATTTTAATTAAACAATTACTTAAACAACGGTATGCAACCAACCACGTATACATGGGCTATTTATTTGTCTGAACCAGAGCTGTCAAAGTACTCTTAAATAGTACTTCAAGTACAAGTACCAAGTATTCATTAAAATGTACTTTAGTACAGTAAACGAAGGTGTGAACCTGAAGATCAGGTTGGGCCGTCACAATTTTTTTTAAATTTGCAGGTATTAATGTATACAATAACCTCTGAAAATATCATATATAAAAAATGTCCGCAAGGGCCTGAAAATGGCCCTCAAGAGCCCGGAACTCCGTTTTTTCAACTAATTTGGTCGATATCTCCCGAAATATGACACTTACGCAATTCGTGTTCAGACGAAAATGAAGAGCAGTTTATTAACTGCAAAAATGATTCCTATCACTTTTGTCAAAAATTTGATAGTTTTTGCAATAATCGGCCACAAATGCGCCAAGTATTTTTTGCACCTGCCCCGTATCTCGAAATGTGCTTTAAGCAAGGAAGTTTAAAGGTGTATGGAAGCCCAATGCTATGGCCCATTCGATCAAAAAATGTCCAGCCCAGTATGAAAATAACTGTCAGAGTTGGCCCCGCCGATTTTGCGCATTAACGAAATTCCACGAAATAATTTAATGTGTTGCTTACTTACACACTGATAAATCAATGTGTAGTTAGGCAACACATTAAACTTTTATGAAAGCCGTATTAGTTTCGATTGTTTTGCTTTGTGTGATTATATTTTGTGGTTGCAGAAGTTTTTTAGATTGATAAAAACTTTCTTATTTTAGTGATTAGTGTTTATTAAATTGTGACTATAATTTTGTGTTTATTGTTTGTTACTTATAATATCGTAACAAAATAACTAAAGGTTGTACGGTTTTGTCTTGCAAATCTAAGGGTAACATACCCGGCATTTTTTACTTTAGGTAAGTATTTCTTATATTTAAATTAGGTGCTTCTTATGAGACGTAACGTTAGGTAACCGAATAAATAATAATATATCAATTATGAATAATAGAAAATGAAAATTTCATAGGAAATAGTAGTGAGAAAAGTAAGGCAATCTTAACTATCTTTTAGATGATTTCCACAATGTTTGTGTATTTTTGTGGATTATTAAAAAGAAATAAGGTTTACATTTAGGTACTTTTATTTCATTTAATAATTTAGTACATTCTTTTAAAGGATCAAAATTATTAAATACTGGGCAGACCAGGCAAATTTTAATATATACAGGTCCCTCTAATTGAATAAAAAGAAGTACAATTTTATGTTAAAGTTCCTTTTTGCTTTTTCTGTATTTGTTTAAAAAGAAATTAGATTTTTGATTTCTTAAACTTACATTATCAACTTTTTAAGCTCGACATACTGTAGACACATAATATTTAACGGTTTCTGTTACAATGGATACCTAGGTACCAAAGGTTACTAAACATTTTTAACCACTGTTATTCTGTCTTATGAATGTTTATTATTGGTAAAAAGTATATGCCTAAAGAGCAGTTATAAAAATTTTCACTTTTTAATGTACAACCATAATCTTAGGATTAGATTAAACTCATTTACACTATCTTGCCCTTCTTTTATCACAAAATTGGTGATAAGTACATGAAACTATCATACAATGTTTGAAATTTATTTTTTAAAATCGTGTTTTTATTTATTTACAAAGATTTTTGGTAAAAATACAAAACTCCCAAAAATATCGACCATTTAAATAGAAGGCTGTAAAGTGGCGCCATCTATTTTTTCCATATTATATCAGATGATATAAAATCCAATATTACACAATAATGTTAAATATTCTATGGTAGTATCGTTTAATAACCAACAATTTTGTGCAAAAAAATAAAAAAAAACAGTGATTGCTTGAATTTGACATTTGATGATGTCAACTTTATAGATAGTAACAAAGAATTATGGAAGTCCGGCTCTGACCTACTATTCATTGCGCAAACTCCGCGGGGCCAATCCCCCGATTCCCGCTGCCCTGCACGCCTGGACAATTTTGTTCTACAGTATTGGGCTTCCATACACCTTTAAACTTCCTTGGCTTTAAGCTACTTACACTTCCAAACGAACGGACTAATTTTTAAATAACTCACGTAAAAATGCATTTTTTTTGCATGATTCAAAGTTAACATGAAAGAAGGAACTGTGTGAGCCAAATTTAGTTTTTGCTCGATATTTTGACCCTCCTATCAATCTGTTCGTATTTTTTTATAAAAAGTAATTTTACCGAATCCTTTTGGATAATGGGGCCTTGGAAGGTGTTGAATACATTCCGAAAGACTCAATAAATATTTTTTATGTATTTTTATAAACAACGTGTTTTTCTTAGGGCGGTTTTTATGAATTTCCGGAGTTTTCGAAAATGCTCGGGTCTATCGGGAATTAATAAATATTCAAGGACCATAAATAATCTTTGAAAAATAGGATTGTAGATTTTGAATGCATACATGTATTAATCAAGAAGATGTAAAAAGTGTAAAAAAAAAATCGCCCCTCTTTTTATTTTAGTTTTCAGACAAAATGTCTTTAGAGGAAAACGGGACAATATTTAAGTTTTTCCAGTTTCCTTTTTTGGAGCACAAGGTAAGTTTTCATTTTTGTTATTCCAAGTTTAATAAAGATCATTTATTCACTGTAGGAAAGTCTAATTTTTGTTGCCTTTTATTTTTGTGTCAGAAATATGAAAGTCAAAGTAAATTCTGGTACGATTGAATGTTTTATTTATAACGAAGATATGAGTAAAGACGTTGTGATGGTAACACGTGGATTAGCAACTTTAATAGACGTATGCAAGATGAGAAAGGACAACCACCATATGTTTCTACAGAAGCAATCCTCTCTGGAAATGCATAGGAAGTGTAGGCTGAAGTACTCCCCAATGAATAATGACAAGCTAAATTATCCAGTCACTTTGTTAAAGACTCGACAAAAAGATTTGACCTTCTCCAAAGCCCAAACAGAAAAAAAGAACAAGCCAACAAAGCCCAGTCTTTGATGTTTGTTCCAATTGTCTGTTCTGTGAACTACCAAACAATATAAATGATAATAATAAAATGATAAATAAATGATCTTTATGTAACTTTGGATAACAAAAATAAACCCTTACCTTGTGCTCCAAAAAAGAAAACTGGAAAAATTTAAATATTGCCACGTTTTTCTCTAAACACGTTTTCTCTGAAAACAAAAATAAAAAGGCAATTTTTTTTCACTTTTTACACTTTCTTCTTAATTAATATAAGTATGCATTCAAAATTTACAATCCTATTTACACAGATTGTTTGTAAATAAAAGAGCAGACAGTATTGAAGGCAATGTGGGTGCTCGCGCTGTAGTAGACGGCTGTTCGATATTATACATGAACGGTACGCGCACGGAATAAAATAATAAATAACTCAATTATTTAGAAAAATTTAAAGGCAGAACTTTTTTGTCGTGCACTTATTAAAGTACTTTATGTAAATATATATTGATAAAAGGGTCAGAATGTGATCTTTTGATATAATTGTAAAGCTTAAAAAATTTAAGCACGAAGAGAAAGTAATCATAAAAAAAGTCGAGTTTTTATTGGGACAAGAATTTCCTTGATTTTCCGGAAAACTAAAAAATTTGAAAATAAAGGAGAGTGCTATCAAGAAGGGACAATCTAAGCTTTTGAATGATGTGCATTGTTAGCCGACATGGTCCTTGAATATATATTAATTAGCGATAAACCCGAGCATTTTTTGAAAACTCTGGAAATCTAAAAGAACCGCCCTAAGAAAAACACGTTGTTTATAAAAAAACATAAAAAATATTTATTGAGTCTTTCGGAATGTATTCAACAAATTCCAAAGCCCCATTATCCAAAAGGATTCGGTAAAATTACTTTTTATAAAAAAAAATATGAACAGATTGATAAGGTCAAATTATCGAGCAAAAACTAACTTTGGCTCGAGTTTTTAATATTATAAAGAAACAAAAAAAGGAAACAATAACAAGATTTCATTGCTTTAAGTTCCTTCTTTCATGTAAACTTTGAATCATGCAAAAATATGCATTTTTACGTGAGTTATTTAAAAATTAGTCCGTCCGTTTGGAAGTGTAAGTAGCTTAAAGCACCTTTTGAGATACTTGGCGCATTTATGGCCGATTATTGCAAAAACTATCAAATTTTTTACAAAAATGATGGGTATCATTTTTGCAGTTAATAAACTGCTCTTTATTTTCGTCCAAACACGAATTGCGTAAGTGTCATATTTCCGGAGATATCGACCAAGTTAGTTAAAAAAACGGATTTCCGGGCTCTTGAGGGCCATTTTCAGGCCCTTGCGGACATTTTTTTGTATATGATATTTTCAGAGGTTATTGTATACATTAATACCTGCAAATTAAAAAAATTGTGACGGCCCAACCTGATCTTCAGGTTTGAGGTTTCTTCGGACTTCATTTACTGAACTACTTGCATTACTTGAAGTACCACCCAAGTAAGAAGTTGAAGTAAATCCAAGAGTAAACCAAAGTACTTGAAGTAAAACAAAGTACTTGAAGTACACCAAAGTACTTGAAGTAAACCAAAGTACTTGAAGTACATAAAAGTACTTGAAGTAATTAAAAGTACTTCAAGTAAAACAAATTATACTTGAGTAGTATTTTTTGTAAGGAAGTTAGAGGGTTTATTCCTCAAAACGGGGTTTTCCAACAACTCCTAAAAGCTTTAAGGACTGAACCCTACGTCATTGGAAAGTAAGCCAGTCGGTAAAAACTACAGTTAGGAAAACAAGTGGTAAGTGTCCCGTTTTAAGTCGGGATCTTATGCATCCGATGTCCGAAATAATGTAAAATTTCGTATGTAAATTTATGGCAACAGGCCTACAATGCCGTACTCGGGTGAGCGCTTGGGCCTTAAACTATTATAGGAAATATTGGTTTTTCCCAAAATGGGTTTTTTCCCTGTGGTTGCCAACGGGTTGGCGTTGGCACCCGTTGGCATCCGATACATCTGTCAAAAGCGAGTGTTTACATATGGGTGCCCACAGCAGGTTGGCACTCAAAACCTATTCATGGGATACCTTCTACTATTAGGTATCTTTCTTTTTTATTTTCACCAGACCAGAGCACTTATAATTTTCACGTTGACACAAGACCGATTTAAAGAACAAAAAGTCTAATTCTCAGTAATAGTTACACTTGTCTTGCTGTTGGATCCAATTCAAATGAGCGCTGTAATGCAATACAATAGAAACAGCAGCGGTTGCGCGTATTTCTTGTTTTAACCTGTTTGTAAGATTATCTAAGGCGTGTAAATTCGAGTACTTGGTTGATTTTTTACTTCAAGTACTTTTTATTTACTTGAAGTACTTTTTTTATTTTAAGTACATCGTAATACTTTAAATATATACTTCAAGTAATTTACTTGGTCAAATCAAGTAAAAATACAAATTATAATACCAACAAAAACGTAAATTAAATTGTCTATTTTTTATTTGAGTTTAGTTAGGGACGTTTTTCTGTTATAATTTGTCCTGCCTCAAAAAAAATTGTTCACAGGGATGGAAATAGCAGGAATGCATAGACGTTTTTCTCTTGGCGCTTAAGGTAGTTCACTCGCGGCAGTCGTAGAGAAAATTATCGCCTTATAGTAAGTAAAGCCAGGCCCGTCCACAAGTCAAATTGAGATTGGGATGAACATCTTTTATCTCCGCCTTCTTCATGCCATCCACGCAAGGAAGTTTAAAGGTGTATGGAAGCCCAATGCTATGGCCCATTCGATCAAAAAATGTCCAGTCCAGTATGAAAATAACTGTCAGAGTTGGCCCCGCCGATTTTGCGCAATAACGAAATTCCACGAAATAATTTAATGTGTTGCCTACTTACACACTGATAAATCAGTGTGTAGTTAGGCAACACATTATACTTTTATGAGAGCCGTATTAGTTTCGATTGTTTTGCTTTGTGTGATTATATTTTGTGGTTGCAGAAGTTTTTTGGATTGATAAAAACCTTCTTATTTTAGTGATTAGTGTTTATTAAATTGTGACTATAATTTTGTGTTTATTGTTTGTTACTTATAATATCGTAACAAAATGACTAGAGGTTGTATGGTGTTGTCTTGCAAATCTAAGGGTTACATACCCGGAATTTTTTACTTTAGGTTAGTATTTCTTATATTTAAATTAGGTGCTTCTTATGAGACGTAACGTTAGGTAACCGAATAAATAATAATATATCAATTATGAATAATAGAAAATGAAAATTTCATAGGAAATAGCAGTGAGAAAAGTAAGACAATCTTAACTATCTTTTAGATGATTTCCACAATGTTTGTGTATTTCTGTGGATTATTAGAAAGAAATAAGGTTTACATTTAGGTACTTTTATTTCATTTAATAATTTAGTACATTCTTTTAAAGGATCAAAATTATTAATTACTGGGCAGACCAGGCAAATTTTGATATATACAGGTCCCTCTAATTGAATAAAAGAAAGTACAATTTTATGTTAAAGTTCCTTTTTGCTTTTTCTGTATTTGTTTAAAAAGAAATTAGATTTTTGGTTTCTTAAACTTACATTATCAACTTTTTAAGCTCGACATACTGTCGGATACTGTTACAATGGATACCTAGGTAACAAAGGTATCTAATCATTTTTAACCACTGTCATTCTGTCTCATGAATGTTTGTTTTTAGTGAAAAGTATATGCCTAAAAACCAGTTATAAAAATTTTCACTTTTTAATGTACAACCACAATCTTAGGATTAGATTAAACTCATTTACACTATCTTGCCCTTCTTTTATCACAAAATTGGTGCTAAGTACATGAAACTATCATACAATGTTTGAAATTTATTTTAAAAAATCGTGTTGTTATTTATTTACAAATATTTTTGGTAAAAATACAAAACTCACAAAAATATCGATCATTTAAATAGAAGGCTTCTTTCCATATTATATCAGATGATATAATATCCAATATTACACAATAATTTTAAATATTCTATGGTAGTATCGTTTAATAACCAACAATTTTGTGCAAAAAATAAAAAAAAACAGTGAATGCTTGAATTTGACATTTGATGATGTCAACTTTATAGATAGTAACAAAGAATTATGGAAGTCCGGCTCTGACCTACTATTCATTGCGCAAACTCCGCGGGGCCAATCTCCCGATTCCCGCTGCCCTGCACGCCTGGACAATTTTGTTCTACAGTATTGGGCTTCCATACACCTTTAAACTTCCTTGCATCCGCGCCAAACTTGCACATTTCTCTCTAACAAAAATTGATTGTTGAACGGACCGAGACTACTAACAGTACGGATCATTATATTTTTTCCCATTTTGGTTTAATTTGTGATGCAGGGTTTTAAATGGACCACAAAATTTAGCGCTGTTCCAAATAAGATCTAAACCCAAAAGTTACAGGTTCTCAATGCTTGAAAATATTATTTTTGTAGGAGACTATATAGGGTTTTCATTTATATTTTGACAAGCATTTACAACTATAACTAAAAACGATAGAAAAAAACTTCCTATATAAAAGTTTCATAGTTTTTTTTCTATTATCTTTTGAGCATAATGAAAGAAACAAATGAGCATCAAAAAGTTAAGAAAAATGAATAAGTTAACTTTTTTCAAATGGAACACCCTGTATATTTTTATTTAGAATAAAAGCTCTTTTCATCCCCTTTTAAAAAAATATATAATTTGTTGGTATTTCATTTAGCCGTATTGAAAATATTTAAGTTTTTAATTAAAAAATCAATGGAAAATAAAAATCAGCATTGCCTTGGAAAGCAAATGACTTGCTTTGGTTATACGTTTTGACAGCATCTTGACACGTCTTGATATTTTGGCGTCGCTTCATTTATATTAAAAAAATACTTAACTATGGGATATACCGAAGATCAAAGACACGAAATAATACGTCTTTTCTACGCAAATAATGAAAACATCTCGCAAGTTCGCTATGAATATCACCAACGTTTTCCCATACAGCGATTACCTTCGAGAAACTCGATAACTTATATTGTTCGTTCGGTTTAGAGAAACAAAAAGCGTTAAAAGAAAAACAAGAACAGTGGCTGCAAATGAAGAGCAAGATCTAAATATTTTGCTTCATTTTGAAGGTAAGTTTTATTTAAGGAGTAACAAAAACAAAATCTAAGCGATATAACTTTTTAGAAAATCCCGAAAGTTCAATTCCTTCCGTTTCAAATTATACAAACAAATCCTGGGGAAAAATTTACAGTACATTAAAGAAACATAATTTTCATCCCTACAAATTTTTGCCAGTTGAAAATTTAACCGACGCTCATAAGATTCAACGACTTAATTATTGTCAAGAAATGATTCGTAATCTTCAAAAAGATGAAAATTTTTTTGACAACATTTTATTTACTGATGAAGCAACTTTCACTACAGCGGGGATGTATAATAGAAAGAACAAGCATTATTGGGAAACTGAAAACCCTCACAAAATCCAACCTGTTAAGATACAGGACGTAGGTCTCTTCATGTTTGGTGTGGCATGTTGGGCAGTAAGGTTATTGGACCAATAATTTTTGAAGGACCTCTAACGGGAGATAGGTATCTGCATTTTATTTAAAATGAGATCGAAAATCTGCTTGAAGACATTCCTCTTCAGCAATACAGAAACATTATCTGACACCAGGATGGGGCACCCCACACAATGTTGCACCAGTAACTCAGTATCTTAGCGAGAAATACGGAAATTGTTAATATCTCTTTTCACAGACAATTTAAAAAAAGGTTTTATTTATTTCTTAGGAAAAGCCGTATTAAGTGAATTACCGTGATGAAAGATTGTCCTAAATATCGATCGAATTTTTGTTACCACCGCGATTGGATTTTTGCTCTCAACTAAACTGCTTACTGTTTGATCAAACATGAACCATAATAAATATTTCGATATTGTGTGCTTGTGTTGCCTGAGGTTCAAGAGGTTGAACCTATATATTTTTTAAATTGCGCATTCAATACTGTTGATTCTGCCAAAATATTACGTTAAAGCATTATTAAAAAATATATCTCACAATTTAAACAAGGAAAGTAATTTTCTTAAATAAACAAAGACCATTACTAAATAAACATAATATCTGACCTCAGCATACCACGTCCTACCCAAGGAAGTTTAAAGGTGTATGGAAGCCCAATACTGTAGAACAAAATTGTCCAGGCGTGCAGGGCAGCGGGAATAGGGGGTTGGCCCCAAGGAGTTTGCGCAATGAATAGTAGGTCAGAGCCGGACTTCCATAATTCTTTGTTACTATCTATAAAGTTGACATCATCAAATGTCAAATTCAAGCATTCACTGTTTTTTTATTTTTTGCACAAAATTGTTGGTTATTAAACGATACTACCATAGAATATTTAAAATTATTGTGTAATATTGGATTTTATATCATCTGATATAATATGAAAAGAAGCCTTCTATTTAAATGGTCGATATTTTTGTGAGTTTTGTATTTTTACCAAAAATATTTGTAAATAAATAAAAACACGATTTTTAAAATAAATTTCAAACATTGTATGATAGTTTCATGTACTTATCACCAATTTTGTGATAAAAGAAGGGCAAGATAGTGTAAATGAGTTTAATCTAATCCTAAACTCTGGTTGTACATTAAAAAGTGAAAATTTTTATAACTGCTTTTTAGGCATATACTTTTCACTAATAACAAACATTTATGAGACAGAATAACAGTGGTTAAAAATGTTTAGTAACCTTTGGTACCTAGGTATCCATTGTAACAGTATCCGTTAAATATTATGTGTCTACAGTATGTTGAGCTTAAAAAGTTGATAATGTAAGTTTAAGAAACCAAAAATCTAATTTCTTTTTAAACAAATACAGAAAAAGCAAAAAGGAACTTTAACATAAAATTGTACTTTCTTTCATTCAATTAGAAGGACCTGTATATATTAAAATTTGCCTGGTCTGCCCAGTAATTAATAATTTTGATCCTTTAAAATAATATACCAAATTATTAAATGAAATAAAAGTACCTAAATGTAAACCTTATTTCTTTTTAATAATCCACAGAAATACACAAACATTGTGGAAATCATCTAAAATATAGTTAAGATTGCCTTACTTTTCTTACTGCTATTTCCTATGAAATTTTTATTATTTTATTATTCATAATTAATATATTATTATTTTTTTGGTTACCTAACGTTACGTCTCATAAGAAGCACCTAATTTAAAAATAAGAAATACTTACCTAAAGTAAAAAATGCCGGGTATGTTACCCTTGGATTTGCAAGACAAAACCATACAACCTCTAATCATTTTGTTACGATATTATAAGTAACAAACAATAAACACAAAATTATAGTCACAATTTAATAAACACTAATCACTAAAATAAGAAGGTTTTTATCAATCCAAAAAACTTCTTCAACCACAAAATATAGGTACTCACACAAAGCAAAACAATACGGCGCAAAGGGCACAAACCACAACGAAAATGACGAATGATGAGACGACGACGGTTGCAACGGCAAACGGTACACCGGGGATATAGTTTCATACGCGCCGCGCGCGCCTTTGCACCAAAAACCTTAGACAACCTAAGACCATAAAAGTATAATGTGTTGCCTAACTACAGACTGATTTATCAGTGTGTAAGTAGGGAACACATTAAATTATTTCGTGGAATTTTGTTATTGCGCAGACTCAGCGGGCCAACTCTGACAGTTATTTTCATACTGGGCTTGACATTTTTTGATCGAATGGGCCATAGCATTGGGCTTCCATACACCTTTAAACTTCCCTGATTCTACCACGAACAATTAAAATCGGGCCCGAGAACTACATGCGATTTTCGCTCTAGCTTTTGTCTCTAAAATCCTAGCAGATTTCGATTGTACAATATATAGATGCCTCGTTTAGGTATAGTTAGCAGGAGCTACTCTATTCTATTCCGCGAACTAGTTCGTTTCGTTCACCACAGAGTCGTTCCCTATCTACCCACCTCTATTTCCGCAAAAACATGACTGTCACCTCGTACATCCAACCAAAAACAGGTAAAGCTCGGTCTAGTTATCGGATTTTAATGTTATTTAAATTTCCTTTTCCTGTGTTTGATAATAACATTAATCGCATTTAAGCAGATTGACATCTTTAGGATTTTTATGTCGGAGGACGTGTTTAATTAAATCGCCTCTTCGAATACTTTGATAATCACAGTGATCGCATTTGAACCTATTGACATTTTTAGGATTTTTATGTCGGAGGACATGTCCCTTTAAAGATATTTTGTGCCGTGTTTGAAAATCACATTGATCGCATTTAAACATATTGACATCTTTAGGATTTTTATGTAACAGGACGTGCCTTTTTAAACTGTTTTTATGCAGTGTTTGATAACTACAATGATCGCATTTTACCATATTGACATCGTTAGAATTTTTATGTCGGAGGGCGTATTTATTTAAATCTTCTTTTCGAAAACTTTGATAACCACATTGATCGCATTTAATCATACTGACATCTTTAGGATTTTTATGTCGGAGGATGTATTTATTTAAATCGCCTTTTTGAATACTTTGATAATCACAGTGATCGCATTTGAACATATTGACATCCTTAGGATTTTTATGTAACAGAACGTGCCTTTTTAAATTGCTTTTTTGCAGTGTTTGATAACTACAATTATCGCATTTGAACATATTGACATCCTTAGGATTTTTATGTAACAGAACGTGCCTTTTTAAATTGCTTTTTTGCAGTGTTTGATAACTACAATTATCGCATTTCAACATATTGACATCTTTAGGATTTTTATGTAACAGAACGTGCCTTTTTAAATTGCTTTTTTGCAGTGTTTGATAACTACAATGATCGCATTTTACCATATTGACATCGTTAGAATTTTTATGTCGGAGGGCGTATTTATTAAAATCTTCTTTTCGAAAACTTTGATAACCACATTGATCGCATTTGAACATATTGACATCTTTTGGATTTTTATGTCGGAGGACGTGTTTAATTAAATCGCCTTTTCGAATACTTTGATAATCACAGTGATCGCATTTGAACATATTGACATCCTTAGGATTTTTATGTAATAGAACGTGCCTTTTTAAATTGCTTTTTTGCAGTGTTTGATAACTACAATTATCGCATTTGAATATATTGACATCCTTAGGATTTTTATGTAACAGAACGTGCCCTTTTAAATGACTTTTTTGCAGTGTTTGATAACTACAATTATCGCATTTGAACATATTGACATCGTTAGGATTTTTATGTAACAGAACGTGCCTTTTTAAATGGCATTTTTGCAGTGTTTGATAACTACAATTATCGCATTTGAACATATTGACATCCTTAGGATTTTTATGTAACAGAACGTCCTTTTAATGCTTTGCATGTTTGATAACCTATCGCATTTGAACATATTGACATGTTAGATTTTATACAGAACGTGCCTTTTTAAATGGCTTTTTTGCAGTGTTTGATAACTACAATTATCGCATTTGAACATATTGACATCTTTAGGATTTTTATGTAACAAAACGTGCCTTTTTAAATTGCTTTTTTGCAGTGTTTGATAATAACACTGATCGCATTTAAACATATTGACATCTTTAGGATTTTTATGTAGGAGGGCGTGTTTATTTAAATTCTCTTTTCGAAAACTTTGATAATCACAATGATCGCATTTAAACATATTGATATTTTTAGGGTTTTTGTGTAACATAACGTGACTTTTTAAATAAGGTTTTTGTAGTGTTTTATAATTACAATTATCGCATTTCAACACACTGGCATCTTTAGGATTTTTATGTAGGAGGAGGTGCCCCTTTAAAGATTTTTTGTTCCATGTTTGAAAATCACAGTGATCGCATTTAAACATATTAACTTCTTCGGAATTTTTATGTCGGAGAGCGTGCTTATTTAAATCGCCTTTTCGAATACTTTGATAATCACAGTGATCGCATTTCAACACTTGAGCAGGTTTAAGTTGATGAGTAACTGGCTTCTTTCTATTTCGTCTTTGCGTTGTTTGATCATTACACTGAAATCCGTTTTTGTATGAAGGATCTTTATATTTTTTCGTATCAAAGCAATTAACAAGCATGCTAGAAAACAAAAAAACTATTTGAAGAAAGTTATAACAAAATAACACTATAAACATCACATCACAAAATATGCATAATTAATTAAATAACTATAACAAAAAGTACATAGAAACTACCCTTTATAACAAAATCAATGTATACAGAGTCTTTAAAAAAGAAACGCTAATATTTATGGGGCGATTTCTCAGGTAATTATATGAAAAAAAAAGTTTCATAAAAATCCGAAAATGTATTTTTTACAAAACGCACGGTGCTATTTTTTTTAAATAATGGTTTTTAAATAATTAAAATATATTTTAAAAAAAATCGATAGCGTTGTTTGTAGTATTAAGGGACCCTTACTGCACTAAAATTTTTAATTTCATTGGCGTCAGAGGGACACCTTATCTAAATTTGTTAAAAAAAAAAGAAAGATAGCTAAAGTGTTTACTGTCTACAAAATGGAAAATAAAGAATTTATTTCTAATTATATAAGTATTTTAGTACCACCCTTATTTTCTGAATTATTCGATACCTACATATACAGGGTGCCACAGATTCGAGTGCATGCATGGGGATCTCGGAAACCGTAAGAGATACGAAGTCGGCTATATTATGGCAAAGTTGCACATTTAGGTGCCTAACAACATGCCGAGTAGAAAGTTGTAAAATTCCGAGTACTTCCGGAGATATCCGGAAAAACCGAAATTTGCTGATTTCGTTTTAATTTTTTTCTGACGTTATTTAAAGAGATATGGAAAAACAAAAGACACTTTCTTATGGCCACTTTTTAAGGTCTACAAAACAGCGTTGAGATATTTTCCGTACGACGTTTCGTTTTCGTTAAACCATCATCAACTTTATTTTTTTAAATGCGGCACTCAATTGTTTATTACATTTTTTTGAAGCAGTTAAAATCCCAATTACAATGATGTATAACACTTAATATTTTTCTGTTAAATAAACATATTTTCCATAAGAGACAATGAGTAAGACAAGAAGCGCACATCACTTCTTATAGGGGTGTTCCATATTTGTTCTCAACGCTGTTTTGTAGAGCTTAAGAAGTGGCCATGAGAAAGTGTCTTTTGTTTTTCCATATCTCTTTAAATAACGTCAGAAAAAAATAAAAACGAAATCAGCAAATTTCGGTTTTTTCCGGATATCTCCGGAAGTACTAGGAATTTTACAACTTTCTACTCGGCATGTTGTTAGGCACCTAAATGCGCAACTTTGCCATAATTTAACCGACTTCGTATCTCTTACGGTTTCCGAGATCCCCATGCATGCACTCGAATCTGTGGCACCCTGTATAGATATAAAAATAAATCCCTATGTCCCTTGGTCACGGCATCACGCGTGAACGGCTGGACGGATTTCGGTAATTATTTTTTGTTGTGTTTGTTATTGTCAGGAGAAGGTTCTTAATAAAGAACAAATAAAAAAATTGTGCACAAAATTAGAAATATAATCACTATGGTTTTGAAATATTTTTTTAATTAATTATACCAACTCGAATTCAATATTCATAGTTCTTTAGTGACATCTACATTGAAGGCAATGAACTAGCATTTATTTATTTTGGTGAGTTGAGCGCATCATGAATTTTTTTAAAATAAAAGAACATAGTACAGGGTGTCCAATTTTCGACACTTTGGTGGGATATTTCCGTTATTAACAAAGATAGAAGGATGGGGTTTTCGCGACACTGTACTACTTTTTCACCAAACGAAAGATTCCGGTGTCAAATTTGTCATGGCTGTCTTAGTTTTTGCACTACAGGGTGAAATTGAAATTCCTGCATTTTTCGGCATAGCTTGTATCTCCTTTGTGCGTTAACTTATCAAAAAGGTAAAAACTGCTCTTAGAGTTTTTTACGTAGAGTCCAGGGGCGTACTTAGTTTTTTTTCTAGAAAGTTTATTTTAGGAGATATTAACTAAACTTGTGTTTTTTTTAAATGGAACACCCTGTATTTTTGAATGTCATTTAATTTGTCTTACCTTTAGCTTTTCAAAAATATATAATAGTATGTATTTATTACTAAAACTAACTGAAATAACAACTATTTTCATGAATTTGGCATGTTTTCTGTAGTAGGCTATGCATAGATCTCTGAAAACAAGAGAACATTTCAAGGCAATGACAAGAGCCCATGTCATTAAATTTTAATGTTTTTTTCTTTCGAGCGCTTAGTTTGGTAGTTAAGATTTTTATTTAAAAAATATCTGAAAGAAGATCTTATTAAAATTTTGAAAAGTATGATTTGCTAGTTTGCTGCATACAGTCAAATGAAAATCCACATCTGGCAGCAGAACAGTATTTTAACAGGTATACGGCTTTAAATTCCTTATTATGTATTAACGACTAATTAATTACTTCTTTACATTTATTATAGGTATTCGGAGAGACAGCAACCTTTCCTTGATAGGTATGCTATTATTAAAAATAATTTAATTAATTATGGAGGATTTACTAAAGAAAATAGAGAAAATGACGAGATAAATGTTTTGGCTTGTGTAGAAGCAACCACTTCAACATCGTGTAGGGTTATTGAGGCAGAAACCGGCGTTATTAAGAGTAGAGCTCAAACCATTTTGAAAAAATATAAATATAAACCGTATAAAACACACATTGTTCAACATTTACACCCTGGAGTCGCTGAACGTCGTTTGAAATGTTGTAACTGGTATTTGGAGCAAACTAGAATCAATATTAATTTTGCCAGATCAGTAATAGGGTCCAATGAGGCCTATTTTTCCAGTGCTGGGTTTGCAGTGGTGGTTTTCGCAAGGATAAAAATACAGTTTTAGGCATTTTAAATCTTGTGTCGTCTATTATTGTATTGTATATTTGAAGGATAGAATGCAGGTTGTGGGGTTGACGGGGTGTCGTCGGCGGAGAGTATTGGACTTATAGGAGGTTTAGAATCCTCACTGTGCCATCCCAGTACATCCTGGAAAATCTTCGTTTTCTAAAGAAGAATATTAACCTCTATACAAGTCATGAGGAGATGCATGGGTATGACACCAGGCATAAACAAAACATTGTACCAGCGTATTGGCGTTTGAGAAGGTGTCAAACGGGACCAGGTTATTGGGCAATAAATTTGTTTAATGTATTGCCTGAATGTATAAGAACATTGCCTGAAAAGAAATTTGATATAACAGTTAAGCAGATACTAATTGAAAATGCTTTTATTCAATACAGGAATACCTCGGGTATAATTTTGACAATTTTAACTTTAATTAGGATTTGTTTTGTGTACTTTTAAATGTACTGTGCATATATATATATATATATATATATATATATATATATATATATATATATATATATATATATATATATATATATATTATTATATATATTATAAGTATCTTAAATTTGTTTGTTTAAAAATCATGTTTGTTATTATATATTTTTTAATTTGTTTAAGATAAATTTTTATGATTATTGCTTTAACAATGTTGACGTGTGCAAATGCAATCTGTATATTGACATGAATAAATAATTTGAATTTGAATTTGTGCTGGCATTTTTAATAGGTATAATTCAAGAAACTGGCATCAGCAAAATCCCCACAATATTTTTGAGCGTGAGCAGCAGGGAAGATTTGGGATCAGCGTGGCATGTTTTATCTTAGGTCCAAAACTCTCTTATAGGATTTCTGAAGGAAGCCTTTCAGCTGACCGCTACTTAAATATATTGCCAGATGTTATTCCTGAGCTGTTAGATGATAACGTTTCGTTGGCACAATTAAATATTTACTTTCAGCAGGATGGCGCGCCTGCTCATAATGGAGTAATAGTACGCCTATTTCAAGAAAATATGTTTCCTCAAAAATGGATAGGAACTAATGGACCTACAAGATGGCCACCGCGATCGCCCGATCTTTCAGTTCTAGATTTTTTTTGTGGAGTTATTTAGAAAATCTAGTTTATAAAAATAACCATCATAACCAGGAAGAACTACGTGAAGACATTACGCGTGCAACTCAAAATTTGCAGAGGGAGGCAGTATTATTAAATGCACTACGCCGTATAACCAAAATGTGCCAGTTCTGTGTTAGGGCAAACGGTAGCCATTTTGAACACTTCCTCTAATTATTTGGTAACACCAAAGCTGAAAGGACAAAACTATCGAAATGTTTATTTTCTTATTTACTTTTTTATCATTAGCCACCTCAATCAATTTGTATTCATTGGTACAATTATATTTATGTTTAGTTTATAAAAAGATCCTATAGGCAACGTAATTCTAATTTGCAATGTTAATGTGTTTGTGGAAAAAAAAATTAATTAAATATTATCATGGCAAGTAATTGTTATATTTATAAGTATGTATTTTTTTTGCTATTGTTTTATCAGCGCCAGGCATGGCCTATATTATTATTGATTAAGTAGGGTAAATTGTTGTTAATTCAGTTAGTCTTAAAATAAAAACTTATATTAAGATTTAATGACATAGGCTCTTGTCATTGCCTTGAAATGTTCTCTTGTTTTCAAAGATTTATGCATAGCCTACTACAGAAAACATGCCAAATTCATGAAAATAGTTGTTATTTCAGTTAGTTTTAAAAATAAATACATACTATTATATATTTTTGAAAAGCTTAAGATAAGACAAATTAAATGACATCCAAATATATAAGGTGTTCCATTTAAAAAAACACAAGTTTAGTTAATATCTCCTAAAATAAACTTTCTAGAAAAAAACTGAGTACTCCCCTGGACTCTACGTAAAAAACTCTATTAAGAGCAGTTTTTACCCTTTTGATAAGTTAACGCACAAAGGAGGTACAAGCTATGCCTAAAAATACAGGAATTTCAATTTCGCCCCGTAGTGCAAAAACTAAGACAGCCATGACAAATTTGACACCGGAATCTTTCGTTTGGTGAAAAAGTAGCATAGTGTCGCGAAAACCCCATCCTTCTATCTTTGTTAATAACGGAAATATCCCACAAAAGTGTCGAAAATTGGACACCCTGTACATATAAAATGGCAGAAATTCAATAAAAATAGCAAGTTTTGAAGTTTTTTTTTTGGTTACCTATCATTTTGATTTTTTTACCAATTAATTGTAGATGTACTCGTAAACAAAGGCACTTGGACTTATTAAAAGTATAATAAAATAGCCTAAATGAAAACTTTGAATTTTCACAAATATGATGGCCAAAAAAAGGCTGATCTTATTCGATATATGAAGTTATTTTTAAGTTGATATCCTACCTGGTTTCCGATTGCTCCTGGTCTTCTTCCTTAATGTCTACTTCCTCATTTTTCATTTTCCACTCTTTGAAGGTTGTTTCGTCACTATTTCCATCTTCAAATGTCACCATGTATGTGTGTTCAACTTTCACTTCCCTCATTTTGTGTTCAGTATTAAAATAATTGGATCTGTAATTTTATAAAATTTTTAAACCCAAATATGAATGTGTAATGGCCAATTGCACCGTTGTGGTTTTCTGTTTTCTTAACTAAGAGACGTTTCGAATGTGACTATTGTCATAATAGTTGACACCGTCTCAATGCAACTTAGGTTAAGAAGGGCTTAAAACTGCTTAAACCACAGTGGTGCAAACCACCGTAACATATATAAGGATTAAGTAGGTCTGTTGGAAAAAAACGAAATCAGCAAATTTCGGTTTTTTCCGGATATCTCCGGAAGTACTAGGAATTTTACAACTTTCTACTCGGCATGTTGTTAGGCACCTAAATGCGCAACTTTGCCATAATTTAACCGACTTCGTATCTCTTACGGTTTCCGAGATCCCCATGCATGCACTCGAATCTGTGGCACCCTGTATAGATATAAAAATAAATCCCTATGTCCCTTGGTCACGGCATCACGCGTGAACGGCTGGACGGATTTCGGTAATTATTTTTTGTTGTGTTTGTTATTGTCAGGAGAAGGTTCTTAATAAAGAACAAATAAAAAATTGTGCACAAAATTAGAAATATAATCACTATGGTTTTGAAATATTTTTTTTAATTAATTATACCAACTCGAATTCAATATTCATAGTTCTTTAGTTACATCTACATTGAAGGCAATGAACTAGCATTTATTTATTTTGGTGAGTTGAGCGCATCATGATTTTTTTTAAAATAAAAGAACATAGTACAGGGTGTCTAATTTTCGACACTTTGGTGGGATATTTTCGTTATTAACAAAGATAGAAGGATGGGGTTTTCGCGACACTGTACTACTTTTTCACCAAACGAAAGATTCCGGTGTCAAATTTGTCATGGCTGTCTTAGTTTTTGCACTACGGGGCAAAATTGAAATTCCTGTATTTTTAGGCATAGCTTGTATTTCCTTTGTGCGTTAACTTATCAAAAAGGTAAAAACTGCTCTTAGAGTTTTTTACGTAGAGTCCAGGGGCGTACTTAGTTTTTTTTCTAGAAAGTTTATTTTAGGAGATATTAACTAAACTTTTGTTTTTTTTTAAATGGAACACCCTGTATTTTTGAATGTCATTTAATTTGTCTTACCTTTAGCTTTTCAAAAATATATAATAGTATGTATTTATTACTAAAACTAACTGAAATAACAACTATTTTCATGAATTTGGCATGTTTTCTGTAGTAGGCTATGCATAGATCTCTGAAAACAAGAGAACATTTCAAGGCAATGACAAGAGCCCATGTCATTAAATTTTAATGTTTTTTTCTTTCGAGCGCTTAGTTTGGTAGTTAAGATTTTTATTTAAAAAATATCTGAAAGAAGATCTTATTAAAATTTTGAAAAGTATGATTTGCTAGTTTGCTGCATACAGTCAAATGAAAATCCACATCTGGCAGCAGAACAGTACTTTAACAGGTATACGGCTTTAAATTCCTTATTATGTATTAACGACTAATTAATTACTTCTTTACATTTATTATAGATATCCGGAGAGACAGCAACCTTTCCTTGATAGGTATGCTATTATTAAAAATAATTTAATTAATTATGGAGGATTTACTAAGCCAAGGCCCAAATCATATAATAAGGAAAATAGAGAAAATGACGAGATAAATGTTTTGGCTTGTGTAGAAGCAACCCCTTCAACATCGTGTAGGGTTATTGAGGCAGAAACTGGCGTTATTAAGAGTAGAGCTCAAACCATTTTGAAAAAATATAAATATAAACCGTATAAAACACACATTGTTCAACATTTACACCCTGGAGTCGCTGAACGTCGTTTGAAATGTTGTAAATGGTATTTGGAGCAAACTAGAATCAATATTAATTTTGCCAGATCAGTAATAGGGTCCGATGAGGCCTATTTTTCCAGTGCTGGCATTTTTAATAGGTATAATTCAAGAAACTGGCAACAACAAAATCTACACAATATTTTTGAGCATGAGCAGCAGGGAAGATTTGGGATCAGCGTGGCATGTTTTATTTTAGGTCCAAAACTCTCTTATGGGATTTCTGAAGAAAGCCTTCCGTTGGCACAATTAAATATTTACTTTCAGCAGGATGGCGCGCCTGCTCCTAATGGAGTAATAGTACGTCCATTTCTAGAAAATATGTTTCCTCAAAAATGGATAGGAACTAATGGACCTACAAGATGGCCACCGCGATCGCCCGATCTTTCAGTTCTAGATTTTTTTTGTGGAGTTATTTAGAAAATCTAGTTTATAAAAATAACCATCATACCCAGGAAGAACTACGTGAAGCCATTACGCGTGCAACTCAAAATTTGCAGAGGGAGGCAGTATTATTAATTGCACTACGCCGTATAACCAAAATGTGCGAGTTCTGTGTTAGGGCAAACGGTAGCCATTTTGAACACTTCCTCTAATTATTTGGTAACACCAAGGCTGAAAGGACAAAACTATCGAAATGTTTATTTTCTTATTTACTTTTTTATCATTAGCCACCTCAATCACTTTGTATTCATTGGTACAATTATATTTATGTTTAGTTTATAAAAAGATCCTATAGGCTAATTCTAATTTGCAATGTTAATGTGTTTCTGGAAAAAAAATTAATTAAATATTATCATGGCAAGTAATTGTTATATTTATAACTATGTATTTTTTTTGCTATTGTTTTATCAGCGCCAGGCATGGCCTATATTATTATTGATTAAGTAGGGTAAATTATTGTTAATTCAGTTAGTCTTAAAATAAAAACTTATATTAAGATTTAATGACATAGGCTCTTGTCATTGCCTTGAAATGTTCTCTTGTTTTCAAAGATTTATGCATAGCCTACTACAGAAAACATGCCAAATTCATGAAAATAGTTGTTATTTCAGTTAGTTTTAAAAATAAATACATACTATTATATATTTTTGAAAAGCTTAAGATAAGACAAATTAAATGACATCCAAATATATAGGGTGTTCCATTTAAAAAAACACAAGTTTAGTTAATATCTCCTAAAATAAACTTTCTAGAAAAAAACTGAGTACTCCCCTGGACTCTACGTAAAAAACTCTATTAAGAGCAGTTTTTACCCTTTTGATAAGTTAACGCACAAAGGAGATACAACCTATGCCTAAAAATACAGGAATTTCAATTTCCCCCGTAGTGCAAAAACTAAGACAGCCATGACAAATTTGACACCGGAATCTTTCGTTTGGTGAAAAAGTAGCATAGTGTCGCGAAAACCCCATCCTTCTATCTTTGTTAATAACGGAAATATCCCACAAAAGTGTCGAAAATTGGACACGCTGTACATATAAAATGGCAGAAATTCAATAAAAATAGCAAGTTTTGAAGTTTTTTTTTTGGTTACCTATCATTTTGATTTTTTTACCAATTAATTTTAGATGTACTCGTAAACAAAGGCACTTGGACTTATTAAAAGTATAATAAAATAGCCTAAATGAAAACTTATTTTCACAAATATGATGGCCAAAAAAAGGCTGATCTTATTCGATATATGAAGTTATTTTTAAGTTGATATCCTACCTGGTTTCCGATTGCTCCTGGTCTTCTTCCTTAATGTCTACTTCCTCATTTTTCATTTTCCACTCTTTGAAGGTTGTTTCGTCACTATTTCCATCTTCAAATGTCACCATGTATGTGTCTTCAACTTTCACATCCCTCATTTTTTGTTCAGTATTAAAATAATTGGATCTGTAATTTTATAAAATTTTTAAACCCAAATATGAATGTGTAATGGCCAATTGCACCGTTGTGGTTTTCTGTTTTCTTAACTAAGAGACGTTTCGAATGTGACTATTGTCATAATATTTGACACCGTCTCAATGCAACTTAGGTTAAGAAGGGCTTAAAACTGCTTAAACCACAGTGGTGCAAACCGCCGTAACATATATAAGGATTAAGTAGGTCTGTTGTCGTTTAACGAAAGAATCTGAAAAAAGCTATTTTTTTAGAGAAAAATGAAATTAAAATTCCAAAAAACACTGTGTATACAGGTTACGTAAAAGACCAGATTTTGCAACATTGTTGGATCTAACATAAAGGGGGTCTGGTGCCTTTTAGGTACCAACGAATTTATACTTAAATTTGGCTTGAATCGAAAGCTTACCTTTTAAAAATACGATTTATTAAAAAAATGGTAATTTTTTATTTACCGGCCCACGGCCGATTTTATTGAAATTTTGTATACAGCAGTTTTTTGGGGCGCTCATCACGAATCTGCAGTCAAATTTTGTCGGACTCTGCCAGTTTTTGAGTTATAACGCCCCACTCGAACCTAACCTCAAATCTGCACAATCTACTAAAATTCCTCCTTCTTAAAACTGATTACACCTAAAATGGATGACTTTATGGTAATACACTTATTATTTTATACGATAAATTTAATTTTACCTTTATTTAAGAATTATTTTTAATAAAAAAGCACAACAAGCGCTTCCCAAAAAATAATATTTTTACTGTAATAAATGTCAACAAAATTGTCTAGGTATTTTAGAAAATTTTATTTTCGTGCACCAGGGACCCGCGAAACAATTGAATGCGCTTACTTTTAAAATTTAAATCGAGAAAAATAAAAATAATTCAAATTTATAAAGTAGGTCATTCAATTGTTTCGCAGATCCATGGCGTACCAACATAAAACAGTCTAAAATCTCTAGACAATTTGGTTGACATATTTAAAAGTAAAAATAATATTTTTGGGAAATGCTTGTTGTGCTTTTTTTATTAAAAATATTTGTTAAATGAAGGTGAAATTAAATTTATCTTATAAAATAATAAGTGTATTTCCATAAAATCTTCCATTTTGGGTGTAATCAGTTTTAAGAAGGAGGAATTTTAGAAAAGTTTTGCAGGTTACGTTCGAGTGGGGCGTTATAACTCAAAAACTAGCAGAGTCCGACAAAATTTGACTTCAGATTCGTGATCAGCGCACCAAAAAACCCCTAATATATATAATAATAATAAATACAAAATTTTAATAAAATCGGCCGTGGGCCCGGTAAATAAAAAATCACCACAAAAATCTTTGGATGGTTTATATTTTCATAGTAAAAAACTGATTTTAAAATTTTTATTTTGCGTATTTAATTGCATACAAATACATTCTTTCTATATTGACACCAAGAAAGTTTAAAGGTGTATGGAAGCCCAATGCTATGGCCCATTCGATCAAAAAATGTCCAGCCCAGTATGAAAATAACTGTCAGAGTTGGCCCCGCCGATTCTGCGCCATAACAAAATTTTACGAAATAATTTAATGTGTTCCCTAGTTACACACTGATAAATCAGTGTGTAGTTAGGCAACACATTATACTTTTATGAGAGCCGGAATACCGTTTTTGTAGCAAAGCGCGCTCGGCGCGTATGATACTATATCCGCGCTGTTCCATCAACCGTCGTTGTGGTTTGTGCTCTTTGCGCCGTATTAGTTTCGATTGTTTTGGTTTGTGTGATTATATTTTATGGTTGCAGAAGTTTTTTGAATTGATAAAAACCGTCTTATTTTAGTGATTAGTGTTTATTAAATTGTGACTATAATTTTGTGTTTATTGTTTGTTACTTATAATATCGTAACAAAATGACTAGAGGTTGTATGGCTTTGCCTTGCAAATCCAAGGGCAACATACCCGGCATTTTTTACTTAAGGTAAGTATTTCTTAAATTTAAAATAGGTGCTTCTTATAAGACGTAATGTTAGGTAACCGAAAAAATAATAATATATCAATTATGAATAATAGAATAATGAAAATTTCATAGGAAATAGCAGTGAGAAAAGTAAGGCCTTACCTATGTTTTAGATGATTTCCACAATGTTTGTGTATTTCTGTGGGTTATTAAAAAGAAATAAGATTTACATTTAGGTACTCTTATTTCATTTAATAAGTTAGTACATTCTTTTAAATGATCAAAATTATTAATTACTGGACAGACCAGGCAAATTTTAATATATACAGGTCCCTCTAATTAAATGAAAGAAAGTACAATTTTATGTTAAAGTTCCTTTTTGCTTTTTCTGTATTTGTTTAAAAAGAAATTAGATTTTTGGTTTCTTAAACTTACATTATCAACTTTTTAAGCTCGACATACTGTAGACACATAATATTTAACGGATACTGTTACAATGGATACCTAGGTACCAAAGGTTACTAAACATTATTAACCACTGTTATTCTGCCTCATGAATGTTTGTTATTAGTGAAAAGTATATGCCTAAAAAGCAGTTATAAAAATTTTCACTTTTTAATGTACAACCAGAATCTTAGGATTAGATTAAACTCATTTACACTATCTTGCCCTTCTTTTGTCACAAAATTGGTGATAAGTACATGAAACTATCATACAATGTTTGAAATTTATTTTAAAAAATCGTGTTTTTATTTATTTACAAAGATTTTTGGTAAAAATACAAAACTCCCAAAAATATCGACCGTTTAAATAGAAGGCTGTAAAGTGGAGCCATCTATTCTTTCAATATTATATCAGATGATATAAAACCCAATATTACACAATAATTTTAAATATTCTATGGTAGTATCGCTTAATAACCAACAATTTTGAACAAAAAATAATGAAAACAGTGAATGTTTGAATTTGACATTTGATGATGGCAACTTTATAAATAGTAACAAAAAATTATGGCCTTGACCTACTATTCATTGCGCAAACTCCGCGGGGCCAATCCCCCTATTCCCGCTGCCCTGCACGCCTGGACAATTTTGTTCTACAGTATTGGGCTTCCATACACCTTTAAACTTTCTTGATTGACACTGACATTTGTCACTTTCAAATTCAAAATAAGTATCAATAGTGTTGCAATATTTAATAAATTTGGGTCAGCAAGTTTTCATGTCTGAAATATAATTGGGGAAACCAGAACTGGGGCTTTTAAATTTGTTTATAAGGTCGGTCATGGTTAGTTTTGGTTAGTGTGATAAGAAAAGGGCTGCATAGCATTAGACGGGCTGCAGTTCTTTTTTCCGGGAAGGCAGTTTGAGGAACCGTATTAACAGCTTTCACCCTCGGGGATCAAGAACTCACGCAAAACGATGGATTCCTTCTTCTGGGGCTAAGCGCTGCGAACAAAGATTCCTATACCTGTCCCTTTCTGAGGGGCCCATGCACGAGGAATTTTCCTAATGGCGGAAGATGGTTGCGCGCTCAACAGGAAGTGACAGTACTGACAAAAAGCGGTTATGCATAATAACAGTAGCAGCTCCTGGTCGGACCCGCCATTGTTGTGCCTTGAACATTGACGTTTTAAGGATAAGAATTTAAGTTTTTGAAAAGTTCGAAATTTTTGAGGGCTACAGAGCCCGACAATCCAGAAGTTCCACTAACAAAGCCTGGGAAAGCCACGTTGACAACAACGTGTGTCTGGAAAAGGGAGAGCTGGTTGAACGTTTACCGACGGAGGCCAAAAAAAGTGCAAAGCAAAGCAACCTCAAAAATATTTTCTTGCATTTCCTGTCATCAAGGGGAGTTTTCGCATTATATGAAAAAATTAATGGTAATTTTAAATATTTAAATCGAAATAAAAAATTAAAACCTAGTTCATCCAAAAAAATGTGTATCGAAAACTACTCTAATGAAGGTAATTTTCATGTTGAAATTTAAAAAAATTCAAAAATTGATGGTACCTAAAAGGCACCAGACCCAGGTCAAAGAATATAAACCTCAATAAGAAGCGACATTATTCCAAGTCCCAAAATTTTTAGGAGGGGACTAAGCTGTTTAACTGTCAACCCGCTGCCGGCAGCTTTTAGTCCGGGATTACATGTTTTGTTTAGTGCTTTGTTGAGTTTTATGTGCTGTTTCATTAGTTTTGTTCAGTTTTGTGGATACCTTTAAAAAAAAAGCACTAAATGTGCATAGTAATTGTGATACTTGTAAAAATTATAGATCACAATGCGAATCTTTAGATGTTAATTCTTTGCTAATATATTATATGTATTATAAAGCTTACGACACTACAAAAAACATTCATGGAGCGTTGCAGCACCCTCTCGATTTATTTATTAAGTATGTTTATGATTTGGAACATGCTTTTAAAACTAAGTTTGAAGACATTTGTATAAAACAGGAAGTTTTACATAAACTCTTAAATGAAATGGAAAGAATAGAAGTTACCCATCCATGCAATGATTTCCCAAAAATGTACATTTTAAAATAATTTATTAGGCTTATAATATTTTATACGATGAAATATACCAAACGTGATCTAAAGTACCAGTCAAAAGATAAGAAAACTAAAAATTATATTACACATATAATCAATTTATGGTCACGGTAACAAGTCGATGTAACTTTCAGATTTTGTCATTTCAATAAACTGTTTGCCGGCTTTTTTTCTAAAAGTCACTATTTTTTATCTCACCTTGTATTTAAGCTAAAATTGTTTATTTTAGTGATGTTTCGAGCCACCTTGATTATCAAGTTCTTCCACTCTATTCTTTCCTAAATATCTACTGAGATTTTTTTCCAAATCATAAACCTACTTTCAAATTTAATTAATTTAATGGGAAACCCTCTTTTTATTAAAGCATGCTGTATATTGTATATTAATATATTCTTACTAAAAAATTTTGTTGTTGTTACCAATATAGGTAATGCTAAATTATATGTTTATGTAATAAAAAAAATAAAGTACATTGTAGTGTTTTTCTTACAGTAAGAATGAAAGGATATACATTTATAGTAAAGGTAAGTATTAAGGTTTATAGGTACCGTTTTACAAAAAAAAACATCCCTCCACTGAATTTTTTACCCCAGAAACCCATAGAATCACATACCTTAAAACTTTTTTTTCTTTTTCTTTGAAATGGTAGATGTACATCAAGAGTAATTAGCGGAAGCAAAAAACTGTATACTATTCGTTATTTTTCCAAAATGTTATACAGTCAAATTAGTTAGACGTAAAATGGATTACAAAATTTAATTCCGCATAGGTACTCGAAGACCCCAAAAACCATATATTAACACTTACACTTATTGTTTTATTACAATTTTGAAATAAAGATGTCTTATAATTATTTTTCATCTGTTCACACAAAAATTACATAATATTATTTTTTTTAAGAAATATTGCAACATTTAATCCCCTGTAAACATCGCTTTGCCCAAAACTAATTTTTCTCAAAAATAATCTAATCTTTTTTGAGAATAACCAACCCTAAAAAGGCTGGAAAAAACTCCTTGAAAGGGACGATTTTTCAGGACTGCAATGTATAGTTATACATATACATTTTTTTCCCGTGTAAAACTGAATTTTCACCGTTGATATTTCTCTCAGTGTACCCCCAAGCTTTTTAAGTGTCATTCCGTCTACACGTGACGTCAGAAATTTGTTTCCCATATAACCAATGCTATTGGGAACTTTATGTCGCTTCTTATTGAGGTTTATATTCTTTGCCCAGGTTCCGACCAAAAATACCTCGGATTAGTGATCAACACCCCAAATAGGCCTGATAAGTAGAAAATTAGTTAAAAAGTTATTTCAACGTAGGTATTTACAATTGTTACTAACTTACTCATCTAAATCCATAGATGAATCAAAAATATCCTCCACTTCAGTATTTCTTGGTGAACATTCAAATTTGAGAGCACTGCTTACTGCATCTTCCAGATCCTCATCTTCCTTTTTATTTTTAAAATCGAAAAGCTCGATGTCTCACTTTCACTCTCAATAAAATTTTTCACTATTAACCCTGAAATGCTATTGCTATTAATCATGTGCATAATACTATTGATATGTAAAATTTACGTACATTGAAAATTACAAGCTTTAAAAACAAAAAAAAGGGTTTATGGAAAACTATTTATTTACACATTAAAAATATAAGAAAAAATATGCGTTGAAGCATAACTACGGTAAAATTTTACTGTACGGACCCCACGCCGATTTTCATGAATTTTTGCATACAGGGGTTTTTCGGGGCGCTCATCACGAATCTAAAATCAGTTTTTTTCCGGCAACCTATGGTTTTTGAGTTATGGGGCCTCCAATTAAACTAACCTCAAAATTCTCCCTTCTTGAAACTGATTACCAACAAATAGGAACATACACTGATTAGGCACTTATATATTAAACAAATTCACTAATATTT